>JANAKD010000079.1:0-41641 GCA_027627215.1 Lecanicillium saksenae | reverse complement strand
GCGCCGCCCGCATCACGGCCAACGTCGAGGAGGGCTCCAACATTGCTATCTTTGGTGCCGGCTGCGTCGGCCTGTCCGTCNGTCCAGGGCGCTGTCATCAACNAAGGCCGCCAAGATCATCGTCGTCGACGTGAACCCGACAAAGGAGGAGTGGGCCAAGAAGTTTGGCGCCACCGACTTTGTCAACCCGACGGAGCTCAAGGACCAGACCATTGTCGACAAGCTCATCGAGATGACGGACGGCGGCTGCGACTACACTTTTGACTGCACCGGCAACGTGAGCGTCATGCGCGCCGCACTCGAGGCCTGCCACAAGGGCTGGGGTGAGAGCATCATCATTGGTGTTGCTGCCGCCGGTCAAGAAATTGCCACCCGACGTAAGTTTTTTTCTCCTACGATGTATGTTAGTCACATGTACTGATGATTTGCGCAGCATTCCAGCTCGTTACCGGTCGTGTGTGGAAGGGATGCGCCTTTGGTGGCGTCAAGGGCCGCTCCCAGATGGGCGGCCTCGTCAGCGACTACCTCGACGGCAAGCTCAAGGTCGACGAGTTCATCACCCACCGCAAGACCCTCGGCGAGATCAACAACGCTTTTGAGACCATGAAGAGCGGCGACTGCATTCGCGCCGTCGTCGACATGAAGCAGCTGTAGCTCTGTCCATGACTTTCATCGTAAAATATCATGTAGCATGACGAATAATTTATGGAAATTTAATTCTTAAAAATTGATGATGATGACGACGGCCTCTTGATAATTCACCAGTGACAAGGTGCAGCAATGAAATGTGACGTGATTAGTTGGTGATGCCTGTAGGGCTACTGAGGTGCGCGCGCCGGCGACTTTATACAGGGTAGACGCCGACCTTGATGGCCAAAATACCCCTCTACATCAATCCCGAGCAACATCCGGGGAAGTGTGATGCACTGAGCGAACTGATGGGGGAATGTTGCTGAAACCAGCAAATAGTGGCAAATGTTCTCATTGAGCCGTTGCGCAAATTGATAGTGACCAGCAAAACAGTATGCCAGTGGTAGGTATATGAACCGTGAATCACTACCACCCGCACAAGAGCGAAAAGGAAGTCTGTCTAGAGGGAAGAAAGCAAAGCGAGCGTGGTAAGGTGATGAGAATTATATGGGTAAATTAGAAATAAATAACGTAAAAAATCAAGAAGAAGACATAAAAATTAATAAATCTGAAATTTATAATGCACATAGGTGAACACTGGGATGGTATGCCTGTCGATAGGGCCATCATCACGTCTACAAGCTAATTGCCGGGGAGGATTGTAAGGTGTGGAGACATTTCTAGTGCTATGTATAGCTACAGATCTTAAAATAGCAGCTATATGATCGATTTATGATTACCTTGCTTCCGACTACTTAGAAGTGATGCCTCAGATGAGTCATGGCGTTGCCATCACCCTTTGCCTCGTGCGGCGTTGCCGCAAACCTCATGATATCAGCATTATAGATTCCGCCCTACATCTTGACGACACGGTAAGGACTACAATCTCTGCTAGTATCGGAGAACTGACGGATTGACGAGTATCTTTACTCCTTTCCTAGGGGCATTATGCTCTAATCAATATGAACAAACGGCAGCCCCTATTTAATGCATGGAGTTTCGGCTTTATATTAATTACTATGGACGAGCTCTATTAACCAAATAATTACACTACTCTAAGCTTGCCGAGCGGCATTAAGATGTCGCCTAACCCTGTCGACCGGAGTTCGCTCGATGTTCGTTGGAGTGGGAAGCGAAGTTCCCGAGGAAGCAGTGCGCGAGTTCGATGCAGTCAATGTCCCCGTGGATGTCTGGGATGGCCGCTTAGGCATACAAACCAATGTACCGGTAGAGGTGCCTCGCAAGGTGCTCACGTCTCCATTGCCGGCCTGGATCTCTGCCTCTACGCATACAGGGGCCATTTATCCCGCACAGAGCCTAGATGCGTAAGCAAGGCATAAAGAAGAAACTAAAGCTATCTCTTACTAGAATAAGGTAGCCAGCCTATTAAAGATACTAGTAGGCATAATAAACTCTCCTATACACGTATAGTTAGTAGAATATCTCTACTTACTAGCTAAGTTAATAATATAAAATAAAAATATGTAGTCTTTAAACTATAATACTACTTTATAGTATATATTCTAATTAAGGGAGTACTTAAGCCTAAGATATAGTTAGACATATTGTGTTGGGGCAGACAAAACACACACGCTTCGGAAGTTGCCCGCAGGGCAACTTCCTCTGACCAAGCCATTTCCTCACTGCAGGGTAGGTTCCGCAGCTATTCGGCCTCAACGCCGGCTGCCATCATGGCTCGCGGGTTTTTGAGTTCTTCGTCGAATTTGCGTAGGGGACCGTTTGATCGAATGCTTTCCAATCAGCATGCCAATTTTTGAGGCTTCAGAAGGTGGTTGCGATGATCTGTTATTTGGTGCGGCAGGAGCGATGAGGTTGACAGTGGTGGCAACAGCCACTCGGGCTTGCCTGCCGGCAGCCACTCTCTCAGGAAAGGCTTCAAAAATTTAAACAAAGGATTCAATTGATCAATTGATAAAAGAGCGAATAATAGATAGATGATAGATGATGCTTCCCACATGTGTGTGGGCAAGCCAGCTACTTATACAAAGAAGAATCCATAGCAACCAATTATCCTAGCAACCTAGCAACAACCCTGCAAGCAAGCAATTCTTCATCAGGTATCCTGCCCAACACAATATAACTTTATCTAGGATATTTAGGCACTCACTAAGAGGATATAACTAAACTAGCTATTATCTATAATAATAACTATAACTAGTAAATCGTAGCTTACCACAAGATAAGACTTATAGTGATTATTATAGTAGTAAAAAGGTATAGAAGATATATTTTATATAGTATAACTAAAATATATTATATTAAGTGAGACTAATAGCTTGAGGGAGCTTTATACGACAGGGCGGCGCTCTACCTCTATACTCTGTACAGAAACGACTTGCTGCTTTTATACCGGTATGACTTTATCATAGAACTGCCTTCGTCCCCGCGCCACACATTTGCAGAACGGCGCTTACATCTACTTAGAACAGCTTTCAGGTTCGGCTACCCTGTGGCTGTGGGGCTTCTGCTACTGGCCATTGCACCAAGTCGAGCTCCCTACCCTGTACCATAATCATGTGTCTATACGCGTTGTTCCCCATGCAAAATGATGTTATCCTGTTTTCGCATTGGCCGAAGTCCCATTCCATTTATCGCCAAAAAATCTAGCTGAGCTTCGATGAACGTTTCAGTTCCCGGCTGCGCTCCACTAATACTTTGAATTGAGAGCACCGCACGCAGAAGTCCCATGTTATCCTTGTTGATTGACCGAAAGCAGAAAAAGGCACACAAAGGGGCAATCGGCTGGCTCGCGTAATATGTTCGTTTACAGACTCAACGGTGTCTGTGAAAAGGGTAAAAAAGTAAGTACCGATGCACTTTCAAAGACCCGAGTTGGCAGCACCACTTGGAAGTGAATGGGTGGAGTTAATCTTCCGCTAATAATCAGTCGAGCTCAAACTTCGCGAACTCCATACAACGAGTGTCAGCTGCCTTCCCTTTGGCGGTGTGGTTATGCCTCCGCTATACCACTTACAGTGGACGCTAAGAGGTACAGCGGCAGCCTCCGTTTCCCCCTCGTAGGATCAGATATGTCGCCATCATGCACAGCTACAATATAGGTCAGACATTTTATTACTTGAGACAATTATTACGGGATTTGTCTTCGCTGCTTGCCTATATGGTGGTAGATGTTCCTTTCATCACTCACACCGCAATTTTGCTAACTCTACGGCAAATTTATAGCCAATTAGCGAAATGCCGATGCGAAACAGCGTCCATCCGCAAAAAGTAATGACTTGTGACAGTAAACTGCAACGTTTCCAGGTAAATGGCAGGGAACTGTGATTTTTTTTCTTTCTTCTTTTTGGATGACATTACTGTCTTTGCCAACTGCGTGGGCAGCGTATCAATGTTACCATGTGCGTCAAAACATTACTACACTATGATTGCAGTTAAAGCAATTATAGTCACAGGTGGCACGATAGCACCCTGAGATGCAGGCGAGTTTGCGCGTCTTCCTTTCACTCGTGTTCGCTTAGTTCATGTGATACGACGATCGGGACATAAAGTGGCGATCAGCTTAGCCACCAAGCAAGTCTGAGACATATCTTTTCCAAAAAGAAAGAAAATCTTACGGACTCCATGTCCTGCAAGTCGCCTCAGATTGCCTATAAAGCGGCCGACTAATGCACGTCGTTGTCACACAAACAGGAAACCACGCCAGAAAGTAGACCAAGGCAGTCAACATGTTCTCCAGGACAAATCTTTTGGTCACCTCGCTGGCAATCCTAGGCATTGTCACTTCCGAAAGCAATCCATTATCCAACAACGCAAGGCTTGGTTATGAGTCACCAGTTCCTGCTGAATTCCGAATCTATGAAACTCCCGTGCATGTCTCCACCTCGCTTGGCAACCGCTTGCGAGCCAGAACTGATGGTGACCATGGTGTGCGCAATGCTTTGGCTTATTTGAAAGAAACACATGAGATCCCGGCAGAAAATATCCGAGTTATATCTGCGCACACCAATGAAGACACAGGAGTCAGTCATGTCTACGCCCAACAGACAGCTGGTGGAGTTGATGTATTGAATGGCGTCGCCAACATCAATATCGACAAATTCGGGAGGGTCATTTCATCATCCCAGGCATTTGCACCGATCCAACAAGTACGCAAGGCACTGCGCTTTGGTCATGGTCGCCTGACCGCTCGCTACAACCAATTTACCTCCTTAAAATTGGCCTTGAAGTTACTTTCCAAGCAATTCGGCTCGGAGATGAGTGATGCCGCTCTTGAAATGGTTCACATCTCCGAGGTAGAGTCCGAAAAGGGCACGGTTCCTCAGCTCATCATCACGGGCGTTCCTACCGAGATAGCTGTCAATGGTACAGTTACGGCGCAGCATGCTATGATGCAAAAAGCGAATCGCTTGTTAACTTATGTATGGGACTTCATGGTTGTGCAGGCCGATCATTCGTGGAGTGCCAGAGTCGACATGGCGACAGGAGAAGTTGAGTCGCTTATTGATCGAAGACTCCGCTACGGTGCATACGGCCAATCTGAGGACAGGGATAAAGAGGAGGCCATTGAGCTACGAGCAGTCATGAACGGCGATGCCAGCGCCCTGCAAAAGCGTTTTACCTACAGAGTTGTGCCAATCACGAGGCAAGATCCCACACAAGGTTTTGTCAACGCTGTGAATCCGGAGCAGGCAACACCAGCAAGCCCCCAAGGCTGGGTTTCGGGAACCTCTACGCTTGGTAATAATGCCATAGCTTATAAAGGTGATTTCAACGGGGTTTCTCAGCAAACCAGTAGCGGCGCATTTGTTTATGTACAAGATCCAAATCAAGACCCTCGTGTCACCGTCAATGTCAACGCCGCAATCGTCAACACATTTTACGTTATCAATGCCTTTCATGATATCACGTATCTATATGGATTTACAGAAGCTGCGTATAACTTCCAGCAGAACAATTTCGGCAAAGGGGGTGCCGGAAATGACGGAATTCAAGCTTCTATACAAGATAGCAGCGGAACAAATGGAGCCGATTTTTTCACGCCTCCAGATGGACAGAGTGGCATCCTCCGCCTTTTCTTATTTACATATTCGAACCCATATCGGGATGCTGCTTTGGCGAATGATGTCATCTCTCGTCTATACGCAATGGGCATGGCCAACCGTCTTGTCGGTGGAGGCACAGCCTCTTGCCTGCAATCACTGGAGTCCACTGGGCTGCGAGAGGGCTGGGGCGATGCGGTGGCAGAGTGGTTGGAGCAGACAGCACAAGTCCCCGATTTTACTACCGGCCGCTATGTGACCAACAATCCAAGAGGCGTACGAAGGTATCCCTACTCTAGGAGCAGGACGGTAAACCCGCTCACCTACTCCAGTATGTATGGCTTGAATGAGGAGACTGACATTGGAGAGGTATGGGCAAATATGCTACACAATGTCCTGGCTGCGCTGGCGGACGGCTACGGTTGGAGCAATACCGCGCTTACGAACCCAACTGGGTCGCAAGGCAACGTTGTGTTCCTGCATTTGGTTATCGACGGCATGAAGATCGCGCCTTGCAACCCTACCTTTATCCAAGCCCGCAATGCATTCATACAAGCGGATTCTAACAGGTACAATGGAGTACATATTTGCACCGTTTGGAGAGCATTTGCTAGTCGCGGGTTAGGATATAACGCTGCGAACTATCGCGATGACTTCTCGATACCAGCGGGTTGTTAGTGAGATGGCTCAAATCAGTCTGGTCCAAGCTATGCGCGGCTAGCTTAGCTACAAGTAGTCAGGTACCCTCCCATAGCTAGTTTTCCTCAATTAATCTTCTTTCGTCCGCTATTTTCGGCTGCTGATCTGCTGGGTACCTTGGGAGTACCTCAACGCACCACTGTGACAAACACTAAGCAGAGACGCTGGGAAACGCCTATTCTTACTAGGCCACTCGGGCTGTGCCTTGTATCATCAGTCACATCAAAACAGCTTTACAAAACTGGTTCACTATTAAATGAAGAAACCCGAGAGCAAATTTTCGTTGTACTAAAAATACGTCTCTCGACCTAAGATGATGTCTTTAGCGTCCAAACACGGAGGGGTTTTGCGCACATATTGTATTCATTTTGATGGACAACTAGGTAGAATTTATGATTGACATTCTAGATTATAGTAACCAAACCAGACAAGAAAGAAAACGACGCAAATAACTAAAAATAAACATAAATACAAGAGCAGACGACACAACTACTTCCCCCAAGATTTCGCTTTAATCTCCTTCCCTTCTCTTCCAGGCATTGACTGTCCCGCCTTGATCATATGGTCGCGCAGCACATCGTCTGCGTGGGGTGTGCGCCAACGCAGACTGAAAAACTGACGATGTTCGGGCATCCATCCAGTCGGCCGCCATATATGCCCGGGTGGGAAAGCGGCGCCGCCTGATGACATCCTCGCGACCTTTACTTTCACAGCATTTGCGTCCCCAAGCAGGTGAGGTATACAGAAATCAGCGACACTTGCAGTGAGGGATAAGACGCGCTAGACATCATCCAAAAGTGATCAGCCCCCGAATAGTTCAGCACATCCAGTGCCTCTCATTCAGGGGGCTTTGAACGGCCTACGGCCGTTGGACAAAAATACACCGCTATTACTACCACTAAGAATTATTGGCGATGAGTTACATTTGTCAGTGTAGTTGTGCCAGTCCCGTTACAGTTGACCTGAGCTGTGGCGAAGACACGGAATAGACAGACGGCAATGCCAATTCTGGGCTCTGCTCATGGTTTCAGGTGCCTGGCCGAAGCCGACTGTTACTGTCGGTCAACCGCTAGCGTGCAATGCCGATCGTGGTTTTGGGCTTCATCGACACTTCTGTTTATGAGCTAACTGGGCCCGCTCTACACTCCAGCCGAGCCCCTCTCCGCCCCAAAACAATTCTAAACTACGCAACCTACTGTTTCAGGACGATTTCGCGTCGTGTTCGCACTAGCCACGGTATCCATACTATCGGGTAAAAGCCATAGCCAAACTCCACATCATATCGACCTGCCATTTTATAACAGACAGCCGAGGAGGAAGCAGAAACTAGCGCAGATAAGGCTGCGTTACCTCTCATTCTCAACTCGAGCAGTCAGCCGCCGTACGGAACTATGGACCGCAACGCCTCACTCCACGCAAGTGCCAAGTTTTGTCGCTCGAACAGTGCTGAATCCTCTCTTCATTCAACTCGCCGAAATACGTACGGCAGACGGAACATTGCACAAAGCACTTCACAAACATGCTCAACTGTCTCTGCCGAGGGCGGAATAATAGGTCAGCCAGCGGTTATCGCACCATGCCTCGGACAAGGGCTGCGGAACAGCTACCACGAGGACTACGCACATATCATCGACGATCTGACCGTCGAACTTCGGCAACTCAAGAAGGAGCTGAGAAGTCAGAAAGCGCAAGGACCTCGATCCTTAAGGAATATGCAACTCTTTGAAATCAACATCAACAATCTATCAACAAGCAAGAAGCGAAAACTTGAAGCTACACTCAGCGGATTCGCAAGCAGCCTTGATAACTCCAGCACCTCACAATTAAAAATGTATCGGCGACGCGTTAATGGGCTATCATGCTCTAGCCCAGAACGTCTCCTTCTTTCATACAAGTCCGGTTCTAGGCCCGTCGACTCAGCATATGCCTCCATGCCAGCCGATCACAACTCCAGTACGGTATCGCCTAATCGTATTTCCTGCATCGAAGGCATCTACTCTGTTAAGCAAAAGGTTGAAAAGTACCTTGACAATATCCCTGTGGATCTCTACCAAAGCCAAGGTGTGATACCGGACAAGGGAAGAAGTGTTGGAATAGACGATGGCGAATTGACGTTCTCAAGAAACGTCAAGCAGAAAAGACAGCAAACATATCGTCATTCGGACAATTCCAAGACTCTGGACAAGAAGCCTGAACTCAAGCCGCAATCTCCTGACCCGTTAAAGCGGTTCTACTACAAGCCGCTCTTCATTCACCAAGACTCTTTAAACGGCCCTGCCGTGCTGGATGAATCAAACTTGTCTCTGTTGGGTTCCGAGGACGATGGCAGTTTAGGGGAGACTAAATATGCCCCTCCTAAAAAAAAGACGTCGCGAAGGTACCATCTTTTACTACCGCGACGCCTCATTTTGCATTGATCTCTCAACCGACTCCAGTGAATGGCCGCTGGCAAAGGATACAGCACATGATGTGCAGAGCATGACGATACCGTTAGCCCACCTCCCATGCGGACAGTCCTTGACACGCTTTTACGCCTCGGAGCTAGACAGCCCGCTTAGCCGTGCGCCGCTAGTAGAGTCTCAGGTGATAACTGAGGTTGTGAAAGATTCGCTGTTAGTCCCCGAGGACAATGCTGCAGAACCTGATGAGACCGGCTTTCAATTTTCCTGGACTGATGAGCAGTCGCAGTACCTCATGTATCAGCCACTGGAGCCTTGTGGGCTGGGTAATGTGCTGCCGGACGACCACTTCACGATTGATGTTACCACCAGCAGGACCAAAACGGATGCCGACTGGGCTTGCCCCAAGACTGAACAAGACCGGCGGACTAAGGCAACATTTCTCACACCGTTGCCGGCCTTTAGACTAGTACCTCAGCGATCGTGGAACAGTTTTTCTGGGGCTGTGAAAATTGAGTACACTGGCGTGCGTATTATGCATCTACTGCCGGTCTCGTTACCACTACCAATAAGTTTTTTTCCGCAGCCGAATTGTTTTGATACTTCGGACGGCTACACAGATTTCGCGGAACCAGAAGAGACGCACTTATCAAGTATGTGGAGTGGTGCTTTGACAGATTAGATAAAACAGCGCATCGGTTACTTTCGCAAAATTATGATTGCAGATCGACAGGCATACAAAGCCAGCGATCCTTGGTGGCCGCATAGCTTCGGACTACCGATGTTTCGTTCGAAACCTGATCCCACAAAGCACCAGAGCTTTTATCGCAAGTTCAGTTGCGGCTCTTCCATGTTCAGTCAG
This sequence comes from Lecanicillium saksenae, assembly GCA_027627215.1. Classification (NCBI taxonomy): domain Eukaryota; kingdom Fungi; phylum Ascomycota; class Sordariomycetes; order Hypocreales; family Cordycipitaceae; genus Corniculantispora; species Corniculantispora saksenae. The sequence continues at coordinate 32,030 of JANAKD010000079.1, read as the reverse complement.
TTTATGAAATGATTAGAAATTAAACCTTGTTAAAAATTGAGTCAATCCGAGCGAGGTTGCAAACAAATAAATGAAGCTCAAATTAGCCAACCGAAATTGGCCAAAAGCCAAATTTAGCGGCATCAAATTCCATGTCGAGTCNTTTTTTTTTTAGCCAAACCAGATTTTGATGCTTGATTTATGTGCCAATTTGGCAAATTCAGGTTTGTCTCTAGATTAGCATATGAGAGATATCAACCCATCCAATTTGGCCCACGAAGACATTTCCACCAATAGTATAAAGGCTACTCTCACTTCAAACTTAGGAATATGCATGTTTCAAAATTCATATGCTGTGCGGTACAAGAAGACAGCGAGCGCGCAGGCCCAGTGATCCGCCTCGCCATCTTTCGACACGCAGACTTAGCAACTGTTCCGGGATTTGCGCAGTAATTTTTCCCGCCCGCATCCCCACCATGGCTTCGGCGTGACGTGGAAGAGTGAAAGCAGACATATAAGCTGCCGTTCCTTAGCCATACTCTGCAATTGTGCAGTGGGTTACACGCCCACAGGTCTCGATCACGGATCCTGTAGCAACTCCAATCCATTGAGAAGGCTCTAGGTATTGTTCCGGCAATGTGCTCTCATCTCCATCTGCCACTTCTGTGCCATTCTCCTTGTGAGCAGATAGATCCACCATTGCCGTGCTTTGGACGCCATCTCGAGGTGCCAGTCCGTCGACCTGCAGATGGAGTTGTCCATCGTCTTCACTCTTTCCCCACCACCTGTCCACATCTGGGACCGGTTATTTTCGATGACTAGCTAGTTTGAAGGCTATTCCCCGAAGTATTCAACGTCCTATTATCGACAACCGAAGCATTACCGGGCATGTCTGTCGTGATGCTGAGCGCTATGTAGTAGAAATATGAGTTATAAGGACATCATATCGCATGGTAGGCTGGTGCCATGCACAATGCTCTGTTCAATCGCGTAGGTCATATAAGTCTAACTGTATGCTGTACTATATATCATCTTGGCCGCCTTGAGTCAGGCCAGCTTCTCAGACTCTGCGTGAGTTTCTCTTCGGCCAGAGCCGCCATAATATATGTCGACCCCATTCTAGACAACAATAACCGTGCCTGGGTCACGGCGGATATTTTTACCGGCGCTGGCGGTGTCGTATCAAGGATGATAGGAGTAATTCCACCGTTTGCCAGCGCTGCGGCTCGCGGATCGACTGCCGCCAGGGGACGTAGCTGGACAAAGTCCGTATGCGAGCCGCTATCCTCACCGGCAAGACTAAGGAGACCCGAGGCGCATACAAAGTACGGCATCAAGGCTGACGCGCGCTGCAATGTAAACAGATCGTCATAAGATTGTGCAAGCGAAAGAATGGATTGCGCAGCCTGTGCACATATCTCGTGCGGCCGGAGCTCGGAATCAACAATTTCGGTTTTATTCAGGGGCCTAAAAGCGGAAAATAGGCAGAACTGGTAGTACACACTGTGGCATTATTAGCGACTATGACAAGTTAAAATAATTGTATGCTTAACCCACTGAACAAATAATAACAACGGTGTTCTGCTATGATCTCTACCAATGAGCTCGAATATGTCGCGGTACCAACCGAGACACTTTGTATACATGGAAATCGTTTCCTCCTGGTTCGAGTGAGGCGTTCTTCGATTCGTAACAATGAACATATACACCCACTCAGTGAGCTGAAGAACTTTGACAGTAAGTAGCTGCTGGCTTGTGGTCGGCAAGTTTAGAGTTGTGTCCGCGGATACATCTATATTTGGTCAGATATAGCAAAGGCCAAGCATTCTACAAAACTTACTCGTAGTGGCCGAAGTTGTTCCATCACGGTTACAGGGCGGCTGGTCCAGGATAGACCCGTCCTCCAATAATGCGCCGGTTGTTTCGTTAAACACTATTCCGGTAGTCAGGTATAACATACTGACAGGCTTTAGCTATCTAGTTAGGCATTAAGATTTCAGTAAGACATACCGTAGTAGTGATAGCGCCCCACAATACGTAGTCGCCTGGACTCTGGAATACTGCTCGTTTGACGTATCGACAGTATCATTTTTTGAACACAGCGTTCGAATGCTAGAGAAACAAGTCTCGGCGAGCCTTATTGCTTCTTGTTCTCTTCCACGTCGGATAGAATACAGAGCAAGAACTCCAAAGGCTTGAATGTCTGGCAGACTGCCGGATGACTCCCGGCTGCGAAGTAGGGCCTCTGCTCTCAGTAAGAACCATTGACTGCTCAGCCAACCAGATGGTAAAACACCAGATTCATCTTCCTTCCCGTTAATCATATGTGTAGACAACGCCAATAGAGCATGCATCAACGCCGATGAGCAGAATCGGGTTGAGCCTTCTTCGTAGTCCTGCAAAAAGTCCTCCTTTCGCAACAGAATAAAAGCAGTATAGTCCCAGGTGATGAGAACGTCCAATAGATGCCGAATGTGGGCGCGTGTCCAGCCAGTTTGCGTCCATTCATCCGCCTGCGATAGTAAGCCATATGCATCGATCGACACGGGGTACCTGTCTGTAGCTGGTCCACGCATCTACAAATAGGTGTGCTGACCACCCAAAAATGGAACTTAGGACAGCGACACAGCGTCTCTCCTTGCTATTCGTACTCACTGAATGCATCCGCGCCAACCGGTTTGAGTAACGGTGTACCAACTGGGATGATTCTTGCGTTGCGGTCATTAATGCACAGGAATCGCACTCCTTCAGCTTACGCTGGTCCTCCGGTGTCATCAGCGTCTTTTGTTTGTTTCTCTCCTGGCTAGCGAATTTGACCTTTCGTCTCTAAAGATTCGACAATGGCACAGGCTATGTATGCCGTTCTGGTCTCGGGTATTGCATCGGTAAAATCAGCGTAATGTAATTTAGAAATTCCTTGACGAGCGCTATCTGTGCATAGCACGCGGTGAACAATCATGCCTCTCCTAGGTTTTAAAAACCGCTAGAGCTGCCGCGAGCGGCCCCGCCACTTGGTTGTTGGCGTGAACGGTTAGTGGTGTTGGTGGCGGCGGGCAGTGTTACCGATGAATAACCTTGCGCTGTTGCACTGGGCTGGGAGTGGTTGAAAAAAAGCCCCTCAACCAACTGCCGCAGAATTTGGGTCATTCGACCTGCGAAAGCGGTCGTCCGAACATCTCAAGGCAATGCCATCGTCATCCACGCAGTCGTCTTGTAGATTCAAACGCAGCCCCGGTTTAGTTTTCCGAGAAGGCTACTGGGAATACGGCCGATACTGTGGCAACTGGATGAACTCGTACCACTTCCTCATCGATTCCGTGCGCGCTTTGACGGGCCCGTTTCTGGGGATCAACGTGCCTCAAGCTATTGCCGCAGCTATTGCCGCAGCTATTTCCGCCCGACGGCGGGTGCTGCCGAGTAGCGATCGTGGCTGGACCTCTCTCCTCTCCCACTGCTGGGGTCAGCGAGAGAGAGAGAGAGAGAGAGAGTCGCATGACGCAAAAGANTTTTTTTTTCATTAGGCGGGCTGACGATGCCGCCGAGTGCAACGGTTTACAGCGAAAATTTGGTAATGCCAAATCATTTAAAAGAGGGTCAATGAAGCTTCCCTGGACTTGTCAAGAGCTAACATGCAGCTAAAGTAGCTCGCGCGGGTCACGACGACAAATCAGAAAAAAATTAATACTGCACCCCAGCGTAACAGCAATTGGCGACCGTTATGCTTCAAGTGAGACATGAGTATAAATTCTGGGATAGCCTTGCGGTTTAGGAAGGGGACGACTTGGCGGCACGTCATCCGCGGTTTCTCATTTGGCTGCTCTGACAGCTGTAACAGGCAGGTGAGCCAGGTGTCAATGTGGCGCTGCTTTGACGAACCCCTGCCAAGCTGAAATTTTCTGCTTGGTCGCTTCGAGGAAAACGATCTATCAGTTATCAGGAAACTGGATCCTATATAGTGAGAGAGACCCCGGGGGCCGTGGGGCGATATGGAGGATTTGGGGATATCAATTGGATTGTAGGCTCTTGTCCCGACAGGATGGATAGAGAGAAGAGCTAATCTGACAGTACATGTCATCGAATAGAATAATCGCAATATGACGGGGGTCAAGCTGGTTTCGTCTATCTGCGATATCGTAGGGCCAAAATAGCCGGCCGTATTTGCTATAAAAGTATCAACTCTTGAGAGTTTGTGACGCGTGACAGACGTGTACAGACACCGGAACCTCTGATTAACTTCACTTTTAACTTCTTTTCTTATCATTCTTATCTCTCTTTTGCGATGCATGATATGCTTGACTTTGCACATGCTTGCATAACCAACGTCGTGCTGACTCGTGAGACACCGCCTACAAGCCCCAGCCAGCGACGTGGAGGGACTCACGCCACTCGGAGATCTCGAATCGAGCGAGCATAGTTACGATCTGGTAATTCCCGCAATGAATCGAACGAATATACATCGAGGACCAGCAAGATCGAGACTCGGGCGAAGCAACTCTTCTCTGAAGCGCATTTACAAGCAATCCTGTCGCACACTAGCTCTCTGAAACACTTCATCGCGTTTTTGCAGCGCCACCGTGCATTTTCTGTGGTTCTACTTGAATATTATTTTCTGCTCCTCAAGGCTATTCGTGCGATTGACTTCAGTAATGCCGTGTCGAAAAAGTGCAACTCCCTCGACGATGTTCTGCAGTCACACGAGTTCTCGGAAACATCAAACACGGCCAACCAAGAGCTCCAAGACAGAAAACAACAAGTACTGCAAATTTTGACTCGCAATGAACTCCCCAGCTACATTACGCATACATGGATTGAGGTGGTCTCAAGGTCAGTCAAGCACAAGGTATTGGAAACGCTACCGGATGAGGGCACCGAAGGCCTAGCGGAGGTGTTCTGCCTCACAGACCCTTCTTGGCCAGACAATCCCATTGTATTCATGTCCGAGGAGTTCAACAAGACTACACAATATGGCGTCGACTATGTTATTGGCCGCAACTGTCGATTCCTCCAGGGTCCCCACACAGATCAAACATGTGTCGCGCGAATCAAGACTATGCTGGATGCCGGACAGGAGCACTACGAGACGTTGCTGAACTATCGACGAGATGGCTCACCATTCATCAACCTAATTATGGTATAATAATATGAAAACCAGAGAAAACATACCAATGACTAATGATTATTGAACAGATGACACCACTGAAAGATATACATGGGGCCGCCAAGTACTTCCTTGGAGCCCAAATAGACGTCACTGGATTAGCAATGAGCTGCCACAGAATGGAAGCCCTCCGTTCTTCGATGGAGCAAACTACGACAGATGCGGTTGCTGAAAAGCAGGACGAATCGCCGATTAACAAGTTAGGCTCCCTCGCCGACATTCTGGACCTGCATGAGGTTCGAAAAATATCCGAACGTGGAGGAAGCCTCTTCGAGTCGACGTTTTTGTCAATGAGACAAAAGCATCTCAACGGTTGCATGCCAGGTTCAACCCGACATTCTACAAATGGAGGCAAACGCGAGGGACGCAAGTTCATTGTCGACGAGGAAATGACTATACCAGAAGTGGAACATCCAGCTGCGATGACGGATAGTTTGGACTCCGATTCTGTAGCGCACTCGTCACTGGACCTACCTCTCACCCTCACTCAAATCGACATATTTGAGCATTTCCTCTTAACCCGGCCACACCCCGCCATGACTATCCTGTTCGCAAGTCCATCGATGCAGGTGCCCGGGATCTTGCAGACTTCGCTGCTCAAACGCATCGGAGCCTCGAAGCACGTGCGCGAAGAGCTGGAAACGGCGTTTGAGGCTGGCCAGAGCATTACGGCTCAAATAAAATGGGCCACAAGAAAGCTTCCTGTAAAGAAGAAGCACATGGATAGCATATCATCCGACACACTGTTGTCGTTGGATGACAACTCCGAGTTGCTAGTCGCCGAACAGCAAGAGCCCCTGCGATGGATCCATTGCACGCCACTGAAGAGCTACACCGGAGATGTGGGAGTCTGGATGGTACTTTTAATAAAGGAGTAATTGAGCTTAAGAATTAATTGATACGTGGTATTGAAGAACTCTTCCAAATGACGCTGTATTGCTTCTCCCCCAACCTCACAGAGCAGGAGTTGATCGCCAAATCATTAAAATGCGAGAGGATAAGTAAGACGTTGAGGAGGACAGACGAGCTTGCCATCCTCGTTGCAGATTATGTCGTCTTTTGTTGACGAGGAGGAAAAGGGTCAGCGTGCATTTTCTTGTCGGAATTGGCGCTCATACAACTTACCAAGTTTAATGGACGTGGGACGAGTTTCTCGGTGCCCATCGAAACACTGAGAGTTGAGGACGTTGCGCCTTTTACCGTCCATAGTGTGCTGCCTACACCAGCTTGCGAATCTAATTGCGTCAAAAAGTGTGAGCAGTTTGAAGGTTGTTGAAAAAAGACCAATTGCTGAATGCGCTGAAAAATGTAACCAAACAGCACAAGTGATTGGCGCATTCGCTTGGTGGCTTAGTACGTACCCCTCGCCTGGGATCAACTGTCCGCCGTAGAGAATTGTCAGGCAGTCGTTCAGTGGGATAGTCACATTCACTGTCAGTTCTCCATTGTTATCCAGGCATAGCGGTGCAATGGCTTTGACGTTTTCGTCGTAATCGCCGGTTGTGATCAGCTGTAGGTCAACGCATGTGCCTGTGATATTCTTGGCGCACTGTAGCGCGCACTCGGCGACAGCGGCAAGTGAGAAAACGGAAAGGAGCTGTGAGCGCATCTCAAGCGAATTGATAAAAATTGGATAAAAAATGATGTGAAAACGCAAACTGATAATTTGTGTAAACAGAAGCGAGAGGCCTCGAATATATATGTCAACTCTGGCGGGAACTTGACCATGCTAGTGGTGGTGTCTGAGGATTGTCAACGAGGCTGTAGCCTGGTCGGCGACATTATCGCAGATTGTGGCACGACCCTAACCTAATAAGGCCAATTACACGAGGTGATTCGTTTTTAACGAATCGTTACTGGATAATGCAGCTTGCTCGAAATATTATATACGAGCTGAATCGCGGGCTCGCTGGCGACAGAACTTGGCCGCTGAGGGGCTCCCAGTAAGAGGCCCCACGTTCATCAATGCACAAAGTTGTTCCGTTCTTTTTACTGGTATCATTCTAAGCTAACTCTATTGCTCAAATACGAGGGCGACGATAAATTAAAGTCCACTATTGGAGCTGTTTCTATTCAACCGCACAAGGCTTACGTGATGGTACCCAAGAAACAACATATTTTCTAAGCCGTTCAAACAATACAAGGCAAAATAGCATTCTAGCATCGTTTCCTCCAGAACTTGGAAATCGGTCTCACTCCCCAGACACTTCAGCGAGACCAGAACGGCATGAGGTCGTCAAAGTCTGCCATCGTTACGCTATTCATATCGCGGCTCTGCTTGGCGATGGAATTATACAAATCCACAGAGCGCTTGCGCACATGCCGAGCAGCTTCCGCTCTACCCAGCGCCGCCAGCGCCTGGCTCTTCAGAAACATGCTGCGCGACTCCTCGTTTTGATTCGCGAGCGGGTCAATGGCCCAGGCATCCAAGGCTTGGTTGATCACGACACTGTGTTCAAATTAGCTCTTCCTGTGCTCTCGTCCAATCTGTTTCGCTCCGCCAGGCACAATGCTTACAGTGCTTCATCGGCTCTTCGCACCCGCAATAGGTGCTCGGCGAGCTTGTGTGCAACCCTTCCCGTGCACGAGTCCCGGACACCAACTGTCGAGCGGAGCTGGTTCCACGCCCGCTGGTAGAAGGTGTGACTCTCATCCGCATCACCTTGTGCCGCGCGCAAGGCCGCAATCGCAGCCAGAATCAAGCCTGTTCGTGCGCTTTCGGTATCGTCCCTGCCCAGAGCCCCTTCTCGGGCAGCGAGACTCTCGGTGAGCAGCTGATCGCACTCGTCGAGCTTGCCCTGCCCCATGAGCGCCCATCCCATATTGGCCTCTCTTGTTTGCGGTACGTAGTTACGATTCAGCTGCTTCGCGATTCGGATAGAAGCCTGGATGTCGGCAATGCCATCGTCGTATTGCTGATCTTGAATTCGTGCGATAGCGCGTTCAGCGTAAGCCAGAGAGAGGCGCTCGTCTTCTACACCGAGCTCCTCACAAATTTCGCGCGCGATTTCAAAAGACTGCTCTTTATGCAATCTACTTGCGTCCATGTCGTTGGACTCCATCGCCAGCACACCAAGGCAGTGGCGAATATCGCAGCGCGTGGCATTCTTGTCTGGATGGTCGGATTTGAGCGCAATATCCGTTGCCCTTAGAAATGACAAGAGCGTCTTCGATCGATCACCTCGTTCTATTTGATACCTAAGCGATCATTAGCTTGTCTGACCTCATTTTCTGGTCGTGAGGCATACCATGCTCCTTCTGTTACTAGTTTGCTGAAGAGCATTAAATTGTCGCTCGATACATTCGTGAGAATTGGAGAAATTTCTTCCAGTCTAGAAATTGTCGGCTGCATGTCATCACATACGGCCCATCTACTGGTAAGCAATCGCTGTCCTCGAGCCTTGGGCTCTGGCAGCACTGGCTGCTTGGACGGGCTGGGTAAGCCGGCTGGCCATTCGGACCAAATTTTCCACGTGATACCTTCGAAGAATCGCTTCCTCTTTGCATCATTCAGAGTTGCAAAAACTTGGTTTTGCAAAGTGTCGAGAATGACAAGCCTTTTCCTGGCACCCTCAAGTACTATGAGCGGCTCTTCGGCCAGTGCGTCGCGGCCTTCGATGTAGTCCGCCTCGTCGAATGCTGAGTCTACCGACAGAAGCTCCAAGGCGATGGACTTTATAATTTCCTCCGGCAGTCTTGCTCCAATAAATGAGAGGAGTTCGAGGAGCCGCAGTGCTGTGGGCTTCAGCCTTTGTGCATCGTACATTGGTATCATTTCGAGCGGGTCGACTAGATATAGAAGCTGAGTCAACTACTGCAAGTACACTGAATCTAAAAGGCACGCACCTTGAGTCGGTTCAAAATCACTCATATTTGCTAACGGGTGAATCCAGACTGCAATTGAAATCGACTACACTCCAGAAGCAGAAATCTCAGGCAACCGTACCGGCATGCGACAGCCTCCCCCGCTTCGTAGGCCTGGCCGCCGCTCTCTACTTAAATACCCCTCAAATGCAGCACAGGTAGCGAATAGTGCAACGCAGAAGCACCCTTGTGTAACCTATATGAAGCAGCCACTCATATCCGATATATTCTCCATTCACGCCAGCACAGGTATCACCCGTGTTGGTGTTACCGCATGACTGCACGCGCAGCTGGCACGAAAGGCGCCACATTATTCCCCTCGCCACAAAGTAATTTGTTGCCTACCATCAACCGAGTCTAGCTTAGCCATCACATCACCATTCCTTCAATCGGTACCAATGAAGATGCGCCGAAACAAATGCCGCCAATGTATTCCTTGGTATGTCTCTATCAGAAAATTTTACCCCTAAAGCCTGTTGCCTTAGTTGTCGGTGTCGAGGCTTTCGTTAACCTCATCGTTACTATTCTGGCTACGGTCTTAATACCGTATTCTTGCTGTATGTGCTGCTGAAGTGCTAGCTTTGCACCCCAGTTCTCGTTTTCCATTGGCACAGTATTGCCGGTACCGTCACCAATTCTTTTCGAAATTTTGGCTCGGTTATACACCAGTTGAAATCGAGGGCTGAAGAAAGAACCCTGTTTGCTCGACTGAATCATTAACAGCCTGTTGTCAGGGTCGTGGTCTTCTGCCAGTGCTCGAGCGTCGTCTTTACTGCAATTTTCGTTGTTCAGTCCAGCGGTGAACACGGCGACCAGATTGTCAAAAGAAATATCGATGCTCGTTTCATTTATATTGACATCTGTACAGTATTAGTACGTCGACAAATCGCCGCTGTGTCCTCGGAACAGCGCCGTGGAGACAATACGTGTCAATGCACGTACCAATTTTCGCGAGTCATTTGCGTGATATTCCATAACAGCTGTACCGGGAAGTTGTCATCTGGGTTGTCCCAGTTGACAGTATATATCCTACCCCATTCCCACTCGTCATGAAAGCTCCACGCGTCTTTGCCAAGATATTCAAGCACGGGATCATGATGGCAATTCCTTCGTTCAGAATCGTAGTCTGCCTGCGGGCAGCTCATGATGTTTACTATATTCGCGCACTTTTGTACTGAAGCTGAAGCATTCTGTGTTTGACTGTCTGTCAAGCCCCCGGCGAGGTACCAACCGCCGAAGGCCGCCACGACACCGATAAGAAAGTTCCACAGCATGGCGACTCTTCATGGAAGCTTATATATATTTTATGTGAATAGGCAAAGGTAGCGAGTCCTTGTGAATTGCCTCATGGAGGAACTTTACTCGGTTCCTTTTTCTTGCAGAGAGTGTTAGGCGAGTAACCAAGGCGCTGCCTGGGCCTAGCCTGGTCCCAAGATGACGTCAGGCGTGACACCTCAGCCTTACGCTAAGTACACTCCGTACAGAATATCTCGCCCGGTTTATATGTAATGGAATTTTACCTTGCATGTACATGTATTCTGCATGAGTGTGTTTTTGTCTCACTACAAGTACATATTGGTGAATGGGCGCCGCCAAAGCAATCGTAGCAGACGCGGCAGCTCTTCATCGCCCACGAAGCGGCCGTCTCAGCACAATTCTGAGGAATAATCGCAGCACAGCCCCTGAGGGTACAGCTTGTGTCATTACACAGAATAGTAGTGTTTTGGGTCTGTGAACCATCACATTGTTTTACCCGCCCGTTTTGCACGACGCCTTGCGTAATCGCCGTGGAGTGCTGAGCGATGGGAACACGGTCCGCAGCTCACTTGAATCCTCCAACCACCACTCAGCATGCGCCAGGTTTATTCACCCTAGGGTGACGAGAAGACTTTGAGGTGGATCATATGCGGTATCATGTTCCGGGCTGGCAGGTTGTTGTGGTTGGCACCGACCCAGCCTTTCTGCGTCGGCTGGTAGCACACTCCAACAGCGAACATCGCGTGATTCTGTTGCCAACTGTTAAGACTATATTTAGCCNTTTTTTTTTTCTGTTTCGCTTTGTTATCCAGAAGGCGATGCGCACTTTACAATTGGTGATCTTCTCTCATTCGATGTTTCCACGCGACCAGGCGCCACATCCTGTCCCGCCCAGCGTCTGAATTGCTTGAGGTAGGGACTTTGACAATTTCCTTCTGCCCAGGTTTCATCATAATTTAGCATATTGACTACGTATATCTCCCTCGCAACGACCTTGATCCCAGAGCCGCGGGTGTAACTCAAGTAGGGCTGCTTGTTAGGTCGACTCAAATTCAGCGCAGTCTCACGACTGTATATTTTTTTTTTCCTTCTCAGCTTGATATTGTAATTTATTGGGGAGTTTGTTGTGTTGGTTCCAAACTTTGTGTACTGTTTCTTCGTGGTTATGATCTCGTCCAAGACAGCCCCGGCCGCTACCAACGCAGCTCCGCGGGTTGACGGCGGCCAAGCCAGAGGGCGAGCCGGCGCTCCTACCAACACCAGTCCACCGAACCGGGTGGCCCTGCGACTTCTATTTTTCCACGAAATACCAAGCTAGCAGAAAGATAATGAATATCTTTTATCCGGGTATAGGTGATGTCACCACGAAAATTTGTCCATCTACCCCCTTGCGACGCATGTCCGACTAACAGTTCCTAGACCTACTTCGTGCTCAGTTACGCGGTCGCTCACGTCCTGGCTGTACCTAAACAACCAGACTGTCAACAGTTATTCGCACCTAATTGGAGCTTTTATCTTTGCTCTTCTACCTCTGTCTTTGCCCCATCGCGATTCGTTCTACAAAACAAGTCTCCATAAGCAAAACTGGGTTATGATATCGATCTACTGTTACGCCATGGCAGTTTGCTTCACCTTCTCCACAATGTATGCCACGATCTTTCATATTTGCGACGTCTTCTAACAGAAAACTTCTACAATTTTTCACATACTTTAGAACCATAGTCGCAACGTGTCACGATTCTGTAATAAGCTTGATTACTTGGGAATTCTCGTTCTGATGTGGGGAGCTGGGATCCCAACTATTTACCACGGCTTCATTTGCAATCCCAACTTGCGAATTATTTACTGGACAATAGTATTGTTGCCTCTCTTTACAACTACCTGCATTTACTGACCATTACTAGAATACGAGCACGGCGATCTGCTGCATGGCTTTTTCACTCACTCCTGTTTTCGTCACGCCAGAGTACCGACCGGCGCGCGCGTGCTTTTACGCTGGCTTTGGCTTGAGTTCACTCATCTTTATCGTCCATGGACTACTAGTCCATGGATGGGAGCTTCAGAAATCACGAATGTCACTTGTGTGGGTGGGCTGGATGGCCACGGCCAATCTTGTCGGCGCTGCAATCTATGCGGCCAGGGTATCTTCATCTGCGTCATTCATTCGCGCGCATTTCTGACCGATACAGATTCCTGAAAGATGGGTTCCGTACACGTTCGACAATTTTGGTGCCAGTCACCAGATCCTTCACGTTGCCTTCATGGTGGTTGCGTGGATTCACTTCCGTGGTCTGACGGAGGCATTCCGCATCATTCGTTCACAGGGCAATGTATGTGTGTCGGTATAGAAATATCAAGTTGAATCTTGAGAGTAGATGAATGTTTTACAACGCACGCTATGCTGATACTTCACAATTTCTGCGCAATGAGCTGAGCCGCCCCATCCTCTGCCGTCAAAACCAGTTTCAATATCCGACCCAAGTGACGATACTTTTCTGCCCGCTCGGCAGCTGCATCAATGTGCCGTACTCTCGCCCAGCCATTGGTTACACGGATGGATGGGTCTGTCTCAATGTGTATAAATGTAGAGTTATCGCCTCTCGCGCGAATTTGTTGTCCGACAATGTTACCCGTTGCGCCGAGATCGCTAAATTCCCATCCATTGTAAACCCCAGTCGTCATCTTTTGGCCGTTGTCCGCTGATGCTCGTTTCCAAAACTCATGGGATAATCTGTCCAATATGGGGACGCGTTTCCCTTGAAGGGATTCGTCGCCGTTGCTCAGAACGATTTGAGGATACGTGCGTTTCGGATTGTATGTCCACTTGCCATCCTCCATGTCGCTGTTCCCGAATCCATGTATTTGCACCACTGTCATGGCCCTCAGTCCACGGAGGCGGTTGAATGCTGCAGGCCGCGTGAAGTCTTCCGCCAGTTGCAAGAATAAGCTGTACTTGTTGTGGGCCATATCAGAAGAGGTCGCATTCGACCATGTTGCTGGTGCTTGTGATGCATCGGTATTGTAGCGATGGATACCCGAAATAAAGAATGAATCCGCATTGGTTTCGATGAATGCGCGGATGCCTAGTTGGGGCGTGTTCATGTCAAAAATAGGGTGCGGCACTTGTATCGACACCGGCGCGCCGTACGATCTGCCCCGCGGTCCTAATTTCGCAAATATATACATTCCCCAATTTCTCCTACAAGCGCCAGATTCATCGGGCTCCTCCCGAAGTATCAGGTAGTCGCGATTGCGGCTCTGCCCGATGTCTAGATATTCAATGATGGAGTAACCGTACAATGCGGCGATTGCCCGTGCAGACTGCAAATCTCCTCGGCGCGCCGAGGCCACGGCGCGGGATATATCCTCGTTAGCAGCAGGCACTGAAGGCCGAAAAGATGTTTTGGCATTTTTGCGACGCGGGATAGTGCCGTCTTGGAGTGGGATCTGATCCCGAAATTTGGCCACATAATCCTCTAGATCGCCGCGCTGAACACATTGCGCCATGCTGCCAAGCTGGAAGATTCAAATTGTTAATAGTGTGCCTGCAAAGTGTCGCAGGTAGGCGTCGCTTACCACCATGAAGTACAGAAGAAGGCTGTGCAATAAGCCGAGGTTCAGCAGCATCTCTAGCGCTGGTGTCGCGGTGGGTTCTCCTCAAGCATGGAATGCGATCGCGTTTCCAGTCGAAAGAGTGCAATGGCCAGCGCTCAGCTATCAAGCATTGATCGACAATCCGCAGGCCAATTAGATGAGTGACTGAGAGGATGGGCACCGAGATGTTGATGCCCAGTTGAAGATGCATCCGCTTGCTTTGGGGGCTGGGCTGGGTCTCACCGCGGACGGCTATCGGAGCTAACATCTTGGGCCTGCGATCCACTCCAAATGTACACCATCGCGATCGCAAGATTCCTGCACCTATTTTGGACTTTCAACAATCCTGCCCATTCCTTAGAGTGTTTCTGTAACCGTAAAAGGATCGTCCCTAGCCAGTATGCTTGCTTTAAATGCAGATTGGTCCGATTACCGAAAGCATACTTTACCCACCAATCACTACTTTCGCGATCCCTTTGGAGTGAGACGAGGTTGCCTCGCGAGGTTAAGAAGTGACTACTTTTGGCGCCACGGCACATATATGAGCGATAGTGACCATAATGCTCCCAATGCGCTCAATAGGCATCCAGTGTGATCGATCTTTTTCAACTAGAGCCTTTGTAGGCTTTTCCCCCTACAATCTCTGATCCCCGACACTATTAACTACTTTTTGCGCTAGTCACTGTTTTTTATCCCCAGCATGTTTCGGTCCCGAGCTGAGGCTCTTGCCTGGTTCGGCGGGCAGGAAGCCTGTCGGTCCCGACTATGTTCCATCAGGATCAAGCTCTACCATACCACTACGTTCGAATACTATCGCGCTGATGTTTACTTTTGAATGAGTCACGATCTTCTCCATCAAATACAACACCGCAAGGGTTATAAATTGTTCACGCACGCACTGTCACAGAGTCTTTCGTCCGAACGTGTGCTCATCCATCTAACATTGCAACGGAAATCTTACCATGCCTCAATTACGAGTTTTGGTGGTCGGCGCCGGGATCGCCGGCAACAGCATCACCTTTTGGCTCTCTAAACTCGGCCATGCTGTCACCGTCGTCGAGCGCTTCCCTGCCCCGCGCGTCACCGGCCTGCAGCTCGATGTGCGCGGCCACGGCATCGATGTGATGCGTCGCATGGGACTAGAATCCGCCGTCCGCGCCGTTTGCGTTCCGGAGCGCGGGATGCAGCTCGTCGACACCCATGGGACACGCTGGGGGTTCCTTCCTGCCAACACGTCAGGCACCGGCGCGCAGAGCATGACAAGCGAGTTTGAAATTATGAGGGCGGACCTGTGCAGGGTGCTCTCGGAGGAAACAAATGAGAATGCTGATTATAAGTATGGAAAAACGGTGGCCAGCGTGGAAGACGACGTGGATGGCGCAGTAAAAGTGAAGTTTGACGATGGCGAGGAAGCTGAGTTTGACCTGGTGGTGGGAGCCGACGGATTACATTCGCATATGAGGAAGATGGTATTTGGCTCAGAGGGGCTTGACGCATTGCACCTGCTTGATGAGTACTGTGCGTATTGTCGTGTGCCGAGCCCCCTGAAGCCGGGAGAAGAGTACACTGCGACAGCATATATCTCGCCGGGCGGCCGTTTCGTCCTCACCCGTCGACACAATGCCGAGCAGCTGCAGGTCTACCTCACTTCCAGCGATATTTCACGACGCCTACGGGATGTCAAACGTGGTGATGTGGTGGCCGAGAAGCAGGCAATTGCTGCCGAGTTTCGGGGAATTGGCTGGAAGGTGGACGAGCTCCTCGATCTTGTGATGGCGAGCGATGACTTTTACTGCGCGACTGACGGCTTCGTGGCGCTCGATTCGTGGAGCCGTGGTGGCGTCACGTTGCTTGGCGATGCGGCGTACTGCTCGACCGTGAATGGGTTTGGTACCTCGTGTGCCATGATTGGGGCGTATGTCCTCGCTGGAGAGTTGGCACGCCACATCAAAAGAGGTGAGACACAAGAAGCCGCGGTTCTGCGCAAGAATGTAACGGATGCGCTCGCAGAGTATGAGCGCAAGCTACAGCCTTTGATACTGGATCTACAGGAGGGTTTGGGAGCCAAGAGCTGGTTCGATGGATTGGGGCGGAAAGCGTGGCATTTACGGATCTTATACTGGGTCGCCTGGATTGTCTCCACGTCTAGGCTGTATAAGTTGGTAAACGTGGTGCCAGAGCGTGGACCAAAGTGGAAGTTGCCAGTGTACGAAGAGCTGAAGCTCTAATTCCGGTGATGGCTTCCGCGATACTAGTTGCTCGCTTCGATTAGGACTCACATGTCCACAAGGTACCAGCGAGAACCGCGAGAAGCAGAAAGCGCAATCATACGCCGATAAAATGTCGCCGTTTATAGAAAGCAGCTCGAAGTTGAGCTACATGGATTATCCCCCCTTCTCTCTATTAGCACAAACTCTACATTCAGGAATAACAAATAATGCTTAATTCAGACGCCAAACTCTTTTTCTGAAAAGTCAAAACAGCCTTTTGCAGCCCCCCGCAATCTGCCTCTGTGTAGTTGCATGACACGACTTTGCATATCATGAAAAATAATTACATGATTGTGTATGAACATTGCAGACAATTTTCTTGTCAGTGAGTAACAAAATCTGCTGTAGATTTGCTCTGGGTACGATAATCCTAAGATGGAATGGAAATGGGGGCAATGTCGAGTACGTTACCAGCATCTTCGCGACGAGAGTGACGAACACAACAGTCACAGCAGTAACAAAAGTTGCAACGGTTGCGATACCTATCAGCCATGCGACCAAACTCAATGCAATCACCGAGCCACTGCAATTTACAATGATCAAGCATCGACCACAGACCTTGGCCATTCAAGCCAGTGCGACCACTGGAGCCCCAAGAAATCAACCAGGGATGAGAGGAAAAACTCGCCCGCGTCACCTATCTGCCACATATTACGGCCATAATGCAACAGTACTGCATACCATCCCATTATTGCAGCTGCCTCGGGACGATGTTGCGACAACAATTCGATGAACTCTTCTGGCAGGTAGATACTCCAACTGAAGATCATCTGATACGAATTTTTGTCCGGCACTGGGTTCGCCAAGTCGTCAAGACCGACCTGGAGATGATGCACTGCGGTTCTGCATGATTCTCGAGCGACAGCGTCCAGACCTGGCGTAATGGCTATCAGTCGCAGCAGTTGATCGCACTCATGGCCACGCGTGGTCGCATGCAAGCCACTGGTGCCCCATCTGAGAAACGGAGCGAGGTCAGACTTCAACAGGCTTGACCAGGACACGCCGGTAACAACAGCCCTGATGCCTCGCTGCAGCTGTGCGCACTGGACAAAGCTGTCTAGAAACGCCTCAAAGTCGCCTCCTCGGGTGTTCAGGGTGTCCACCAACGAGTGACGGGAGAGCAGAGACGAGAATAGCACGGCGGGCATGCAAGCATCGCTGCTGAGAGGCTGCGCGGCACTGAAGCCTTCTATAGCATTAGTTTGAAATTTAATCGCTTGTCCGTAATAGAATTCAAATTGGTCCGGATGCAAGTGCGCAAGGTACCGCGAGGACAAAGCGAGCACTTGGTGAAGCAGATACGGCGTTTCCAGGGCAATCCGTAGCACGAGCTCGGTGCCGCCCTTGGCAAGATGATCGGGGATTTCTGGAACAGCCGTGGATAGAGAGAAATGAACGATGAGGCGCATGTGGTGAATGTTTACGGCCGCATCTGGATCCGCACCATTCGCTGCGTGAGCGTGCCCAGGCGAGGCAGTAGTCGAAGTAACCCGCGCTGGCGTACTCGCCGTCGTAGCCACCTCATCGATTGGTGGAAAACTGGTTTCTGGTATAGTTTGAAGACGATTGGATGATCGTAATTGAAGCGCATCAGATTGGCGTGCCGCTTCCCGTCTCAGCTGTGCCTGGCTAAGCTTGCGACGCCGTATCGCCGCGTATTCACAGCTCCTCTCCACCGCCGTACAGTTGCCGCACTGGGGCTTGGCCTCATCGCACTGGTACGCAAGCTGTCAGAAAGGAGAGCGCAAATATGTGGGATATTCTTACCTTGATATGTCGCCTCTTGCATTCAACACATCCATTTCGAGATTTTTTATGCGATTTTCGCGTCATGGAGAGATGCGCATTGTGAGGAGTCGCGTATGTTAAGAGGAAGAAATACGAGGCAGATGGCGCCAGTGCTAGAGTTCGCAACTGTGGGCCTGCTCGACACCTGTCAATGACTGGGGTAACAACTTGGTCAATACTTTAGGACGAATGAGCATGAATTATCTATCTATCTAATACTCTAGTTGTATAAGAAACGAATCTGGTTGAGCCTAATCATGGCATTGGGCCCCGTAGCCAATCCCTTACAAGCTGTCAAGGCTATACGCCAGACTTCCTGTCCTGGCTTTTGGCGCTATCACCTCTGTTCAGAAGCTCCAGACCAGTTCCGGGGCGGTACTTGGAATAAAGGTGACTGGGGTATCGCAGCGCAAAGAATATCATTGCCAGAAACATGAGGAGCCCGTCAAAGACATATACACACCACTCGTTGGTGAGCAGATAGCCATCCTGACCCGTGGCGTATTCAACGACGCGGAACACATTTCGAACCATGACCAGGCCTGAAGTGGCATAGAGCATTTTCAGGATGGCAGCCCAGGGAACGTCCAGGTAGCAGTTTACAAGGCCGTTGCGGGCAAAACGAAGGTGGAAAGACAGCGAAACGACGCAGAAGATGCCGAAAATGAGAATCTGGAAGATGAGACCGCCGATGATAATGTTCTGACCCAGATCGTGGCTGCTGGCCGAGTCGGCTTTGACCAGCATGCCCGCGCCGCCGCCCTGGATCATGAAGCTGACAACGTCGCCGGTGACAAAGATGGCAGTAATCCACTTCGACCGAACGATGGAGTATTCCTCGCCGTCGACCGCACGAATCACGCGCCCGAGGGTCATGTACAGCGACGCCGCGAAGAGAATCGGCGCTAGCAGCAAGAAAATGGATTGCAGCATGTAGGGGATCAGCTCGCCGGTTTTGTCGTAGGCGAGGAATCGACCGACATATCCAATCGTCTCAACTAATATGGAGAATAACATTAGTATTTGCGGCAAATCCGATTGCGATATTTCTCGCATTCTTTTGGGGATGGTGCTCACAGAAACCGCCAATAACAAAGGGTAGGCAGAACCAGTGCCGGTTCTTGAACAGCAGAAATGTGTGATATGCCGTCGCCAGCGCAAATAAAACGATAAAGATTGCCGATGCAGGCCGGCTTGGAATATAATTCCAGAGCGGGTAGCCGTTGTGAGTCTCGAGCGTCGGCATCTTGATCGTTGAGAAGTGGTGTTGTGGTTGAAGTTGTGAGTTGTCTTGATCAGATCGAAAGGAGACTTTAACAGCAGCTCCGCGCCTATTAATACAGTCTGTAAATCTCTTGCTATTCGTATGATTACGTCTCCCTCTCCATATTTTCGGTTTTTGATGCGTTTTTGATTCAATACCCTTTTCACAGCCCGCGTCGTTAATACGCGGGTGTGTGAATACGCAGGCGAAAGTGGGGCATCAGCTCCAAAAGAGGTAACTCAAAATGTTCGTTAATACGCCGTTAATACGAGAGAAGACCTTGACGCCCGTTCCTGAACAGATTAAGTCGGCCAACCGGTAATTAAAGTTGATCGGCCTAAAAATAGGGTATCATGTATTACGCTTCGCATGTCATGACTAGGCTGAAACCTAGCGACTGCCTGCCGGTGTCCCAGTCAACGACAAAGCGTTGACTGGCTGGCCGTTGATCTACACCACAGCAATTGCGCGCAAAATACAGGTCTGTTTGGGAAGAAAAAAGCAGCTCCTGGGGGGGCAAGACGCTAATGTCCGGGCATGCGCCCCATCTCCCCATGCAACGCTGTATTTGGTCGCCGAATCCTTCTCTTCCTGACTGTTGTAGCTAACAGCGCCACCCCATGATTCGCACTGGAGCTAGGCTCTCATGCAGCAGCGCCTGCATGAGCTGGCTCGTTGTTGCACAAAAGAACCAGTAGGCAAAATATCCCGAGCCCCCTCAGCGACGAGCCACACATGCGCCCATTTTCATCCTCTCACGAGCTTGATCCGGGCAGCATAGCAGCCGCACTTTTGTGTATGCTGTTGCTGCGATCCTGGTCTCCCGTTGTCATCGGATACAGGTATTCTAGAGACGCTACTGACGACAGCTTCCAAGGCTCAACACGTATGTGCCAACAATGGCGTCGACACCAAGCCCTGCCATGTCGGCCACACCGTCACCAATGACAACTCCATTCGCGATCCCAAGTAGCTGCGTGGGCAATTGGAACTACACGAAGACGGAAATCGGCTATTACACTACACACGTGGAGATATATGACATTGGTCCAAAATCGGATGCTTGTAACTACGGCCAGACTCTGAACATTGACAATAGAGACTTGGCCTTGCGCTTCAGCCCTGGCGTGTGCCCGTCGGGATGGACAGCGTATGCGCTCCAGATCGAGACATCAGCAAGCGGCAATTCCCGGAAATCATCTGCTACTTGCTGTCCCAGGTGAGGCTGGCCGGGCTACTACAAGAGCGATCACTTGGAGCGCATGAGAATACATCTAGCTAACTGTATACGTCAGTGGATTTTCGAGGACGGCGGCTCGCAATGGAACCGGGGGGGCCTGCATCCAGATAGTGCCACAGACCAAGCCAGTCACCCTCCACGACTATTATGACCAAATAGAGACGACATTGTTCGAGCCGATTTGGCTCATCACATGGGCCAAATCCGACACGAAGACCATGAAACCCCAGCCGCCCAGCCTAGCGGGCGACTGCAGCGACGCTGAGATCGCTACTTGGGTGCCCGGCGCCAAGGTCACAGACGACCAACGCCAGTGCTCTCGGCCGGAGAGCGGCGGCGGAATCTTCGCCAACGCGGGTACCACCTTCCTCGTCGTTGGTCTGCCAATCCTTGTCGTCGCCATACCAAGCATCTTTTTTTGCTGCATCAAGCCCAGGCTGAGGCGAATTCGAAAGGAACGCGCACAACAACACGCCATTGAGCTGCAAGAGGCACGAAATGCACAGGCTAAAGCGGCCAACGATGTTGTTCCGGATACAGATGGGGGCGAAAACGACTATGACACGCGCATCATCCAGGCATGAGAGTTGGAGTGAATGATGAAGAAAATTAATGATCAAGATTTAGCTTAATGTTTAATAACTAGCGCGCAATATTAAATTCATTATCGGCAGATCTCAACGCCACCTACGGTCACTCCTCAGCTGTCGTACGTGGTGCCATACTTTGAGATCCCATTAACGACTTTTATAAATTCCTCGGCTACAATTTCGCTTGTTCTGGCTGATGGATGAACTTCGTCGTACCTACATCTGTTAGAAACGCAAGGTGATGTTGAGGAGACTAATCATACCATAAAAAGTTGGACATTGGCAAAGTAGACTGCTGACACCCAGTGCTTGGGGTGCAAGACTTCCACGGCCAAGTCACATTATAGGGTTGGGTCAAGTAGCGTTCTGGCGCCGCGTGTATGTCGAGAATGAGGGAGTGCACGTCGAAAAGCGAAAATGACACCCGCGGCCATCTCTTCTTGATCAACAGGTGGAAAGGCAAGCCCTGCTCAAACATGGCATTGGCGCTGCTGGTGTACTCGAGCATCTTGTACTGCACCTCCGTCATGTTGTACTGCGTCTTGCTGCCCCAGTACTCATTGTCGCCGGTGCCGCCGTTCTCGGGACTCGCGTACATGGGGGATTTTTCGAGCGGGGCCGTGTTGAGCAGGACAAAGTGCCGGCCGCCGGTCCGGTAGACCCGGTCAAAGGTGGCCCAGACGCAGTCCACGAAGCTGGGCAGGGTCGTGCCGGCAACGTTGCGGTCGGTCAGGAAGCCATCGACGCCGAGGTCGTTGGTGCCAATCCATACGGCGTACACCGTGTTGTCGGCGTGGCGATCCGGGTAGAGCTTGGGGAAAGCAAGATCCGCCTCGAAGGCGGGCACCTCGTAGTCCAGGATCGACGGCATCAGGCCCTTGATTGGGTCGAACCAGTGGCTAGTGACATTATTGGCACACATGGCGCCGGCGACGGCATAGTCGTAGTATTTGGCTCCGGTCAAGTTGGCAACCACACGACCCCATGAGTAGCCGCCGACTGAGGTCTGATTGCTGGGAGGAGTAAGCTCACCAGCAGGCGGGCCATGTCCGTGGCTCCAAAAGTAGCCAAGTCGGGACTCATCCGTGTAGCTGTCACCGAATGTCACAAAGTTGGCAAATTTTGTCAATTTGCGCGCCTCGGATTGAACTGCCAAAGCAGACAAGGTCAAGAATAGTGACGAGAGCATCGTGTAAGCCTACCCTGAAGATGCCAGGCACAAGACGAGGATCCTCGCCATTAAGGGAAACTATGGGACGATATATATGCATCACGTCAGAGAGGCCTTGTACTATTGCCTGCATTAGCCTCTTTCAAGTGCTTGGTGGAATTATAGCTTCCGAACAAAAACAAGCCCGATGGCAACTCATCGATGCAACCCTGATCTGCGTGGGGTGATACCCCGCGTTTTTTAACCCGACGGGATGTAAAACGACGAACGCTTCGGGAGCCTGTTTGCGAAAGATGTTGAATGGATATCGTGCGATATGTGTATTATACGATACAATACTGGAATGATTTGTTTCGCGAGAATACTCGTGCCACCTCATGTCCGCAACCTCGACCCGGGTCGCTGCGAATGGCTTCAAGGCAAATGGACCATTACCCCTGTTGAGGACGTATTTACCTACCTTATCAAGTTCATGACCTTTTTCGAGGATTGGATATATTTCAGTAAGCCGACGGGACTTGCACTGGTCTGCTGGGACATTTTGGCAATGCCTGGGTCATCACATCGGACGCCATTGGTCCAGGCACCCCCAAATCGCAGGGGCCCCGCTAAGAAAGATCCAGGCCAGGGTCTCCCTTCGCAAAGAACAAGGCATTCTCGCCTTTGAAGCTATACAAGCAGCTTCATGATGCGGACATCTCGAGTCTCACGAGACACGGCGCGTCTTTTCGACCAGGCCGCGGCCGCCGGCAGCACGCCGCGCCGAACAACGCGCTCCCTCTCCCGATTCGCATACGCCCCCATCAGCGGCAACGCCCGCGCGACGCCCGACATTGAAGATGCCATCTCGCCTCCCGCCAAGCGCCGCCGCAAGCTCTCGGCCGAGTCGCCCGCCACGGCGAGGTTCTCCGGATTGATATTGAGCTCTCCTTGCCAGCCGAGGCGACCCACAGAAGAGCTGCCCAGGCATCATCTACAGCGGCAGGAAACACGTGCTCTGGAGCAAGGCTACATGTAATACGGTGGTTAGCGCGTGCGCCTCGTAGATTTGCTTTCTTCTACCACGTCTTGGAATACTTGCCGGTAGTCGACGGACACAAGCACGCACTTGGCGCGCACGCAGATGTTGGTTTGTACGTCCGTGCTGCTATCAAGCCCACCGATCGTCCAGCCTCCGCCATGGTAATAGACCAGCACCGGCCATCCGTCTCTCGGCGCCGGCCCTGGTGGCGTGTAACAGCGAGTTGGGATCGTTATTCCTTTGGCAGGACCGGAATCCGGCGTGATGGCAATATCCTCCTTATTTCCCACTGGAACCTCGGGAGCGGAGCCGGGGAATGTTCGCGGCGGCAGCGACCGAATCACGCTGATCGGGAACGTATTAAGTCGCGGTGTCGCAATGCTGTTTGCTTTGTAAAACGCCTTGAACTCTGGGTTCAAGCCAGAATCCTGAGACGGGTGAATGGGATACAGCTTACGTTCTTTTTGCGCCATCGTTGCCAAAAATTTGAGAGTTCAGAGTTGCAAGAGGATGAGGAGTATGGGTTCACCTAGTTAGTGAATGAAGCGGAGATTTCGGTGTTCTACTGATCGAGCCGCACCACCGCGGAGCCTTACCAATCCTTGACGGTTATTATGCAACGCAGGGATCTGGCCGTTTGCCTCGGCAGGCCGTGAATTGACTACATTTTAATTGATAGGATATATACAAAACAATCAAACTCTTTCATACTCGAATATCACTCTGAAGAGATACTGAACTCCCCATTTGGCAACTAACAACCCGCCCCACCCAAGCAT
The DNA here is from genome assembly GCA_027627215.1 of Lecanicillium saksenae. Taxonomy (NCBI): domain Eukaryota; kingdom Fungi; phylum Ascomycota; class Sordariomycetes; order Hypocreales; family Cordycipitaceae; genus Corniculantispora; species Corniculantispora saksenae. The sequence goes on along the minus strand of JANAKD010000079.1, from coordinate 8,055 downwards.
CCGAGGTACTTTGCTGGTGACACGGCGTAGTTGGCTTCTAGGATTCAAAGATGCTGGAGTCAGGCGCAGTGGACCTCATAGTCTCCATCCAATCGCTGCATAACAATAAATTCACATCGAAATGGAACCGCCGTAATCGCAGGAGACCCCAAGGAGAGGGCGCGACGCCCGGTCGGGCGTAGTGAGGGGCAGTCTTGGTGGAGGGGCTGCTGAACCGTGGTTTCTGTTGCGTGTTAGTGGGGGTTCTCCAACTTGGAATCCTCCAAATAGCCGCTCTTTTTCCCTCTCGCCATTACATCGCAGGATTGACCGCGAGCGATTTGTCTCATATCCGAAATCTCAGCCGTGTCTTTTAATCTCTTCGTTCCCACATCCTCACGTTCCTTCCTTCATCAAGAGCTGCAATGTCGTCGTTGACCTACTATGCGGCCTCGCCCAGAGAGGCGCTAGTTGCCGAATACGTTGGAAAGTCAATTCGCGACGTACCGACGCCGGCGGCCATCATCAATGTTGCTGCCGTTCGGAGAAACTGCAGCCGCATGCTGGAAGCCTGTAAGAGCTTGAATCTCGGCTGGCGCGCGCATGTCAAGACGCACAAGGTTTGCGTACCGACCATTGGCATCAGGCAACGAATGCTGACCATCTTCCTTAGACAGTCGAGGCTACCCGCCTACAGGTCGGGGGTGATGCTTCATTCCCCGTGAACATTGTCATTTCTACTTTGGCGGAAGGTGAATTTCTGCTGCAAGCTTTGAAGGAGTACAAATCGCAAGGTCGGGAGGTCAATGTACGTGAACACCACCTGCGTTTGCGTCGAAGCTGCAACTAACGTCTGCACTACAGATTCTCTACGGTCTCCCCATTACCGCGAATGCAGTAGATCGTCTCGCTGTCATTGCCAGCGCTCTTGGCGACGGCTCCTCGGCGGCAGGTCGAGCCGTACGCTTATCCTGCGAACGCACACGGGTAGCACGGCTCTCGCGCTGAAGGTCAAAGATGAAGTCACGAACTTCATCCTCGACGCCGAGTGCATCCTCCCAGCGGCGCTTCTCGTGCTCGCTGCTCTTGTCACGAGCGCCGTCCTTGAGGTTGTCCTCGATGCCACGCGCAAACACGCCGACACTTTCCTCGACATCACGGACCATGCTCTCGTTGCCTTCTTTCTCCTTCTTGACCTTGATGGTTTCCTCCTCCAGACGCTTGGATGCAGAGTCGTCGTCAAAAGGAACATCAATCTTCTTGCCAGTCAACGCAGCGGTACGCTGCTGCATCATGGCCTTGGCTCGAGCCTTGAGTCTGTCCGACTCGGTGACAACACCACCAGGACCAGTTCCAACAATCGCTGAAGCGCTGCCGGGATTAGCCTTGGCGTCCTTGAGGCGGAAAAGCTCGAGTCTAGCGTCCATGATGGCCTTTTCGGTCTTTCGAACCTGCGAGGCCAGCTCAGGCACCTTATCAAGAAGGTTCTGGAGCTGGCGCTTCAGAGCGCGTCTCTCGGCATCAGAGTCGCCGGCGATCAAGGAAGCATTGGGGTGGGCATCAATATCGCTCTGGATGCGACGGATACGACGATACAACTCCTCCGACTCGCGGCGGTCACGTCTATCGAGAACATCATCCTCCTCCAGGTTCTTCTCATCTTGAAAGTCCATGGCATCGAGGAGGACCTCCTTCTCCTTGATCTTCTTCCTGAGCTGGTCCAGGGTCAGCTCCTCGTTGGAACCAACGGAAGAGGGCGACTCGGAGCGCTCGGCGGCACTATTGCCAACTCTGCGGCGAGCGCTAGACTTGTATCCAAAGCTCTCGTCGTCGTTTCGGAAGACGGTGGCATCCTTGCGACCAGCAACGGTGGGCGAGTTGTTTCCCCGAAGCGAGCGGTTCTTCATGTAGCTCACACCCGTCTTTTGCGGCAGCAGGGACGCGCCGCTGTCCTTGCGGAAGTTGGACTCCTCGTGAAGCATGTTCTTCAGTGTGCCAATCGATCGGTTAAAGTTGCGCGTAGAGGGAGGAACAAGCTCGGGAGGTAAGTTGTTCGGGACAGGATAACCATTCAGCTTTCTGTAAATCAAATGCATGGCGACAGCGAATTCGTCAAGATCGAGGCGACCCTTGTTGCCGTGGTCAGCTAGCGTCCAGATGCGCTCCAGATCGGGCTTCTCGAGACCACTCTGGCCGAAGATCTCGATTGCCTGGCTTCCAAGAATATAACCTTTGCCAAAACCGTCCCATGCGCGGAAAAGCGAGTCGTATCGTGTCTTCTCCTCCTTCGTGATAGCCCATGGAATAACAGCATTGCCCTGGAGACCTTGTGTAGTGAAGGTACCGCCCTCACGGCCCTGCTGGGGCATCATCTGGGCTTGCAGCGCATCAATGTTGGGCAGACCAGACGAAGGCGCGTTGACAAGACCCCACTGGCCGGGTGCGCCAGTAGGCTGGGCGTTCAAGGGCATGGCCATGCTGCTCTGGTATCCAGTAGGCATGGGAGGCATCGGTGGTCGGGGACCGTTGTAGCCCGCCGCCTGAGGGTTCTGCATACCCGTGGGCTGCGTCTGTATACCAGGATATCCTGTCGCTTGAGGCTGCATGCCGGTAGGCTGGGCGCCAAAGCCTGTCTGCTGGGTCGGGAAGCCAGTCATTTGCGCTTGCAGGATCTGAGAGTTGGAAGCTTGAGGCTGAGACTGCTGCGCAGAGGGCTGGCTGGAAGAACCAAAGTCAGGTTTGTTGGTTGCTGCGGGAGCAGAGCTGCCAGACTCGTCCACAACACTGAACCCAATAATATCAACCATGCTCGAGACTTCGTTTCGGATATTTTCGGGCAAAACTTTGCGGGMCAGAGTCTTGCCGGACAGTCTCAGGTTGCAAAGATACATTGCCAGGGCAAACTCGGGAAAGTACGCTCGCCCGCTCGGGTCTGGTCCCGACCAGCAAGACTACGGGCTCACTTTTGGATATGACTACACGTCCGGAAGATCCATCTACCCTCGTGCCAGCCAACCCCGTTCCGATTCGGCGCGTCGAAAACGTCCCACCTGTTCTCCGTGCGGCCAGAGCCATCAATGGCTGCCTCGCCAGTGACGAAAACTTTCCCGATATCGACTCCTACTGCAGACGTAAGGATTACTCGCCCTAAATTTCTGAATCTTGTTTGGCAAGTCACTAACCTGGTCTATTTAGAGGGCGCATCATCCGACTATGAAATCCCCGTCTCCGATACTGCCTGGTCGCCATTTCACAAGGTTCAAATGTACCCCATCCCGAACCAGGTCTTCGATCACTACAACACCGGCGAGCTACAGACACTCATGGGCCTGTTTGCTGAAATCAACCACGCCTGGGTTGTTATTGACAACTCGCTCTTCCTCTGGGATTATACCAACCCCGACGCGGAGCTCATTGGCTTTGAAGACCAGCCTCACACCATTCAAGCTGTCGCACTTGTCCCGCCAAAACCTGGCATTTTCGTCAACACGATTACGCATATCCTTGTCGTCGCTACATCATCCGAAATGATCCTCCTCGGTGTATCAGCAACCTCGACACCAGCCGGCACCAAGACCGTTTCACTTTACCAGACCAAGATGTCACTCCCTCTGCGAGGCAGTGATGTCCGCGTTATTACGGGCTCAGCAGATGGCAGAATATTCTTTGGCGGCACCAATGACATCGATATCAGCGAATTGTATTACCAGTCTGAGGAAAAGTGGTTCTCCAACCGCTGCGGCAAGATAAACCATACGAACCCTGGCTGGTCTTCCGTGGTTACACTGCAATCCGGCCTCTGGAGCAATAAGAATCCTGAACACCTAGTTGATATTGTCATTGACGACTCCAGAAAATTGCTCTATACTCTATCCAGCGCTTCGACGATTCGTACATACCATATGGAGGCGCCCGATCGACTGAACAAGGTTATCGAAAAGGAAAAGGTCCACTGTCTCCGTGATATTGCGCACATGATCTCGCAGTCGAAGCTCCTCACAGACCGCATGAGAATTGTGTCCATTAGCCCGATTTCAAAGCAGGAGGCAGCAAAGCTGCACTTGATGGCCATGACTGATACGGGCTGCCGAATTTTCTTCAGTGCTACGAGCGCTTCTTCATACATTTACGGGTCCCAGAACAACATGGTTCCCCAGAGCATGCAGGTCCAGTTTATCAAGTTCCCACCAAGCCCTGTTTCGCGCCGCTCTGCACAAATTGCGCAGCCCGCCGCCGCCGGCACGGAAACCAGCATTGAATTGGGCTCGACCCTGCTCGTGCCTAGTCGACAGGGTGCACGATTCGCACCCGGCGTGTTTATCGACTTTGTTGGAAAAGAGGACGACGCCAACGCAGACGCGCTTTTCCTCTCTGCACCCGAGTCCGCGCGGATCAAGAACACCAACAATGCTACACCTCTCCGCTACTACGAGCAAGCCTCTTGGATCGAAATCGGAAGCCGTGCCGAAGCTGTCGGCCTCGTTACGAAACCTTTCGGTGCCACCAACTCGCCATGGGGCTTTGGTAACGAACTTGCCGTGCAGTTTGACGAGACACCCACCGAAGTAGCTGTATTGACTAACACCGGAGTTCACGTTGTCCGCCGCAGGCGCCTCGTTGACAACTTTGGAGCGGCTATCCGGGATGCTCCCGGCGAGGAAGCATTGGACTTGGTGTGCCGACGTTTGATTCAACTCTACGGTCGTGTTGAGACTGTTTCAACCGCTCTGGCAGTTGCATGCGGACACGGCGGCGACGCACGTATCGGGTCTGCCCGGGCTATTGACCAGACAACCCAGGACCGTGCCCGTGGCATCTTTGTCGAGATGGGTGGTCAGCCTACGCTCGCCGAGACTGATGGTGCTAGTTTGACCACTGATTCCGTGCGACTTTCCTCAAGGCACGACAGTCTTGCCCTTTTTCTCAGTCGTCTCGTCCGCAAGCTTTGGAAATCCAGAGTTATCACTCAAGGGGTTTCTCCCACTGGTGGCATTACCGTCGGCTCCGCCGTTCCCATTGACAGACTCGCAGTTACTCAAGAGAATCTGGAGCGTCTTCGCAAGTTCATCGAGGCTAACCGTGGCCTGATCCAAGGCATGTCTGGACCGGCCGATCTTCAGCGCGCAGGCACGCGCCAGGAAGAGATTGCTCTGCAGGCTGAGCACCAGGCTTTGCATGCACTGCAAAAGCTGATGGAGAGCATCTCGGAAGGCATTTCTTTTGTTCTCATGCTGTTTGACGAGCGTGCTGCTGATGTTTTTATGCGCCTTGACGAAGCTTCACGACAGCAGCTTCGCGATCTGACATATGAGATGCTGTTCTCCCAACCACATGGCAAGGATCTGGCCAAGGTTTTGGTCAAGGCCATTGTCAACCGCAACATTGAGAGTGGCTCCAATGTTGAGACTGTGGCAGATGCTCTGCGCCGCCGCTGTGGCAGCTTCTGCAGCCCTGACGACGTAGTCATTTTCAAGGCGCAGGAGCAGCTGAAGCGAGCCTCAGAGCAGCCTGCCAACACCACCCAATCAAGAACTCTGCTCTATGAGAGTGTGAAGCTCTTTGAAAAGGTAGCTGGTAGCTTGGCATACAACAACCTACAGTCTGCTGTCAGCCAATATGTCGAGCTCAAGTACTATGCAGGTGCTGTGCAGCTCTGCCTTGCTGTAGCTCGTGAGAAGGACCGTGGCAACACTGCTCTTCTCTGGATTCAGGACGGCAAGCCTAGTGGTGACCCTCGCGCCGAGACTTTCGAGGAGCGCAAAAAGTGCTACGATATGATCCATGATGTCTTGCGCCATCTCGACCAAGCCTCGAGCAGGGAGCCCGAGCTGATTGACGGCAAACCGACGCTGATTGCGACCAAGAGAATGGAGGCCTACGACGTTGTGAACGGATCTGACGATGAAGTCTTCCACTTTGACCTCTACGAGTGGTATATTGAGCAAGGCTGGACGGACCGCATTCTCGCGATAGATTCGCCCCATGTCGTCACTTTCCTTGAGCGTCTTGCTGGCACTAACGTTGAGCACGCCGACTTGCTGTGCCGCTTTTACACCAACCGCAGCCGCTTCTTCGATGCTGCCGAGGTGCAGGCCGGTTTGGCACAGTCAGAGTTTGCCATCAGCATCAAGGATCGCATCAAGCTGCTCAGTTTGGCCAAGGCCAATGCAAGTGTCACTACGGTTGGCGTAAGCAGACAACAACAGCAGATGCTAAACCACGAGGTTACTGATCTGCTTGATATTGCCAACATTCAAGATGATCTGCTCGGCCGTCTACGTGCTGACGACCGCATCGACCCCCAGAGAGCAGAGGAGATTGAAAAGGCTCTCGATGGAAGCATTCTGGATCTGTCCGAGGTAAGTTGGCCGCTAGAACCCTTCAAGGATATACACTAACGGATAGCAGCTGTTCAATAACTACGCAGACCAAGCAGGATACTATGACTTGTGCCTCGTCATCTACCACACCGCCAACTACCGCAACCCGACAACTATCTCTTCCACATGGAGCAACCTGATCCAGCAAACACATGATGAGGTTGTCTCACGCCTCGAGGACCTTAAGCCCGGCCAGCCTGAGCCCCCGCTACCTTACGAGGCTGTCAGCAGCAAGATCCAAAACATTGCGCACTACACATCACTCGACAGCTTTGTCTTCCCGATCCAGACACTGTTGCCAGAGCTCTGCCGATACGCTGTCGCCTATCAACAAGACGCGACCATTGGCGCCGACCCAATGTGGCCAGTGCAACTGTTCCTGACCCTCGGTGTCTCGCACAACATGATTGTGCAGGTTCTGGAGAACATTTTCGACACACAAGACTACGGATTCTCTGGTATGGTGCGTAATCGCATCGTCGAGATCATTGTCTTTGTAGTCAACGACTGGGCGGCTGAGGTCAGACGGCGCGGCGGGCAGACTAACGGAGGTGCCATCGGCCCTGCTGTTGGCGAGCTTCTCTCGCGCTGCGAGGCGGCCCTGCCCCCTGCCGGTCACGGCAACAACAACGGCGGTGCCGACCTTGCCGACATCAGACGCGTACTCAAGACGCTCCGACGCGAAGTTGCAGGCTTGGTGGAACGCGCGCCGACTGCTAGCCTGCGTTGGTAGGCACATGGTTGCGGGTAGTAAGCATGGGGACATTTATATTTGGAGGTGAACATTAATGGCATGAAAACCGGAAACCATTTATTTTACTTTTTGTGTCTTATCAATTTTTTTTTTTTGGAATCATTCAAAGCAATTCACGAGGAAAAGAGAATTTTGTTGCAGCCAGTTCAGCGACTTGGCTGCCCTGGTTGTTTATTTTGGGTGCGGTTGCGTTGGCCTTTCTTGGAAGAGAGCTCTTTGTAACTTAGATTATGTAGGTTCATTTTTTNGGTACCTTTATTTTACTTTAAACAAGATTTATTTATTGGGATACTCTATATTTTTGAACTTGTGCTTGCCATAACTCGACAATGTGATTAAAATTTAGTTTAGCTTGGGGAACACTTTCTTGAACGACGCCTCCTCCGCGACGTGCTTCCACCACTGTCGGATGCGAGGCCCAACCGCGAACCCGGCCACGGACTCCCCGATCACTGCCTCTAGCGTCGAGAAATCCTGCACCTTTTCAATGTCCGAGCCCGCCGCGACCNATGGCGTGCGACAGCCACGCAATCGCATGGAAGTCTGGCCTCGCTCAAGGCGTCGCCCGCGGCGTAGGGTAGGACGAGCAGCTCCTCGAGCTTGGCCACGCCCGCCGCGAAGCCCTTGTGCAGGTCGTCGCTCTGCTTGAAGAACGCCTCGTCCTCATGGCCCGGCGGCGTCGCGTACTTGTCGTACACGGCGCCGTTTTCCGCAATCTTGGGCGCGTAAAACGGGTGGGCCGGGTTCGCGGCGCCCTCCCTCACCAGGCGGTGCTGGCGGGCGTCGACGAAGCCCTTGACCCAGCTGCCCTTCTTGGCGTCGAGCTCGGCGGCGGAGCGCGCGTTGAAGAAGAGGATGTTGGTGCTGACCTGGTGCGACTGGACGAGGTCGATGACCTGCTGGGCCCTGGCCTTGGTGGCGGGATCCTGCGGCACCAGCGGG
>JANAKD010000789.1:0-12989 GCA_027627215.1 Lecanicillium saksenae | reverse complement strand
CGCGCGGCCCAAGGCACCAGGCCGTCCAGCCCTGAGTGAGTCGTGAGACGATTTCTTCGCTATTGTCTTGCCAGTGCCGCTGGATCGGAAGAGGCGGAAGCCGCTCTGGCTTTCTGTAGAATGGACACTTAGCGCCTTGGTCGGGCCTGGCTCTTCTTCAGGGCCGAGTGAAGACAGGGTAGGCCGAAGTCGCAGCTCCAGTGATCCTGGGCGAGTTGAAAAGCTGGATTCCTTGTCCACGCTCAAGCCGCCAGGGGTTCCAATCCTGCTGGTCGAGCTGGCCAGCGATTCCGTGTCATCGTCATCTGCATCCGTCTTGACAATGGCCGGAGTATCATGTTTGCCTCCCGAGGACTTTTCGCCGTCCATACCAGGGAAAATGTACTCAAACAGACGTTGGCCAGCCTCGCGCTCAAGTTGGACCTTCATGGGGAATAAGTTCACTTCGAATCGATCCATTACTGGGATACCAGCAATGGCCTCGAGCATGTGCCAGTACACACGAACCATGTCCTGGTGCTCAGTTTCTTTGCTCTTGACCTTTTCTTCCACAATATAGGGAGCAATGATCTCTGGGTAGGTTGCATCCTTCAGAAGGTTAAGACCGAGAATCTTCTTGACGCGAATGAGGTTGATGTGAGAGCCGTCGGAGTTGTCAGTTCGGTCGTATTCGATATCCTTCAGTTGCATCTCCACGAGCGGTTCGCTTGTGTTCTGGATAAGATGCCAGACAATCTCACGCGCGGCGATGCTCCACTTGACCAAGGGTGTCGAGTCGGCATTCACGTCGTATTTGCGCTGAGATGTTGTGATTGCCTTCATGAGGAAGAACAGTTCGTCTTCGCAAGCAGCCAGGTCGCGCTCCAAGTACAGGCGTTCCTCCCAGCCTCGCTTGTCAAGGTACTTGGAGTACACTTGGAAGTGCATCTTAATTTCTTCCAGCTGCTTGATCCTCTCCTGCAATTTCATCACCATGGCGGGTGCGCCGCTTAGGTCACTAAAGTCGGATGCCAGCATAATCTTTTCAAGTCGCTCACTTCTTGTCTTCTCGAGAGGCTCGCTGTACATGAGCAAATCAAGAACGATGACATACATGGCATAGTACTGCGAGGAGTTGCAGAGCGCCCGTACTTGAGGGAATTCGACCCAGAGGTTGTCTGTACGAGACTCCACTGCCTGGTCATCTGGATCGTCGTTGTCCTCTTCACTGACTTCAGCGTTATACTTCAGACGCAGTGTATTGTATTTCTCGTATCGAAGCATTGCAGAGGTCTTCTGGACGACACGCTTGAAGCCGAAAGGATCAGCCTGGAAATCGAACATAATCTCCATCGGCACCCATGGAGGCCAGGCAGAACCACCTGGTGTGCCATATCTGCTGCCAGCATACATAGATACCAGATGGGTTTGGAACCACTTCTGGTGGGTGACGAAGAACTGTGTGCTATCCATGTTGAGCAGGAATCGGCGCTGGACCAAACCGCTGACAGTATCAGAGATGCGCTCCTTATCCATGACTTCCACAACCTTGAGCTCCATGCCCTTGGCAGTGATGAGAACAACGTGCTTCTTGTTCTTCTCACTTTGCAGCTGAATTTGGGGCGCAATAAGCCGCACATGGTAGCTGTTTTGAGGGCTGAACTCCTTGGAGATATTGGCTTCGAGATCTTCAATTGTGCCGCTGATGGATCCATCATCATTGGGGTAGAAATTGGTACTGGGGGAGAATTTCTTTCCATCCTCCAAGATGCTCCGGATACGGTCCTCCAGGTCTTGTGGCTGCTTTCCGTTCTGTGGCGTATCTGGCGACGAGTTTGCGGCTGGAGTAGCTTGGGACTTGCCGGGATGAGTGCTCTTCTTCGTCTGCTCCTCCACCATATCCAGAATAAATCTAATCGCAGGTCGAGATAGGTAGTACACGAAACCTCGCCTCTGGCTGTTTTGATGAATGTAGCGCAGCACAATATTTCGCAGCAGATTGTTCCACTTAAACTGCATATTGTGAATAACAAAACGGTTGTTGAACTCGCTCTCGAAATGAGACGTGGGTGGAATGTCCATGACTTGCTCTTCACTGCTAGAACTGTCTGGAGAAGGATCGCGAGCAGTAGATGATGTGAAAATACGACTGCCGCTGTGCTGAATCTTGTTTTGGACCTGCTCTAGCATGTTCTCCAGGAATGCCTTTTTATCTTTGAGAACGATAGTGTGGCGTTTCAACGCTTCCAAATCATCTTGGAGACTTGTGTCCTTGGTTGTAGCTTGCACAAGTTTGAGTTCCGCTTCACCGACGTTCCGCGAATGAGACAGCATTTGCAGTTCCAATTGATCAAGTCGCTCTTGAATCAAACCCATCTGGACTTTCTTGTTGTCGTCTTCTTGACTGAGCAGACAGAAGTGAGTTGGCTCGTTTCCAAATGGGCTTGTTCGAGTTGGGTCGCCAGAAATAACTCCTCCAATGTCTGTTTGTCTGAAGTAGGTGAATCTCGGTGCATATGCCAGAGGGAGAATCTTAGTATCGGGATGGGCTTCCGTCGGCAAAATCCAATCGAGTTCAACAAAGTCGTCCATGTCGATCCAGCTCAGATCATCGTCAGGAATTGTAAAATGCGACAGGTCGGGCTTGTCATCCTGGTCCGTAATCAGTGATGAAATAGAGCCCTTCTTGATAGCTTCCGTCGTTGTGCCCTTCATGCTTGCGGAGACGGCACGAATATCGGCCGCCGCGAGATCAAGATGGCCGGCATGAATCTTGATACCCGAGGTCCTGCTAGGGGAATTCTTCGTCTTGGCCAAGGTATTAAATTCTTCACGTCTTTGATGCAAATCAAGCATGAAACTGTCAAAGCGAACCTTGAGACCCGTAGCTGACACAGCCTCATCCTGGGTGTAGTCTTCCGCATCCTTGTGCTTGTAGATGTGACTCAAGAAAAGTGGCGCAAGCAGAATGCTATACTTGACCGTAGCCAAATGTCTACCAAATTTCTTACTGCTCTTCTCACGGCCGGGGAAGAGATTGCCTTGTCGAATAGGAAGGGACATGGGTTGACTGAAGAGTCCCCACCAGGTGTAAAAGTGAGTAAAGAAGCGTGGCGATAGATGAATGGTGTTGTAGCTACGCGACGGTTCCGGGTTCGCTGACATCCATTCTCGGTCGACAGGAGCTCGTACAGCAATTGACAAGTGTATATGACGACTTCTAAATCCGCGGAAGGCATCGTAAGGCAGATTGCCATCGCTGTGTGCAAAATGTGGGTTCTTGAGCACGACATTGTAATGCGGAATGAAGTCGAAGCTGCGATTGCCATTTTCAATCTCCTTCTCAAAAACCAACCCTGCCAGCCACTGAACCTTGCCCGAGAGCTTCATAATGACCTTCTTGAACGCGGTTGCTTGACGCAGGTTGTCTTCTGCGAGGTGGCTGCCGTCTTCGATTCGTCTCCTGGCAGATTCACGCACTTGGTGGCTATAGTCGGGAACAGCCAAAACGTATTCTCCACTATCAACGGTCATGAGCTGCTTGGGGTTGTCGTCCGCGTTGATGTTCCAGCGAACATCATTCCGCCAGCACATGAGGAAACCCGCACCGTTGCCAGTAACCTGATAGGGGTCACGAGTTCCCTTCAGTGCTAGGTGCACATCACCATCACCCTTCCAGGCCACATGGATACGGGAATGGAAATTGAGTCTCAATTTGTCCCAGAAACCAACCCTTTCAGACGGGTCGATAGGTGGCTTGGTGAACGACTCGATCGCCATCATCATGTCCTGAATAGCGGGCTGATAGCATGGACTCCACGTAATTCTCGTCGGCAGGGCCGTATTAATGTCCATTGAAACATCTGTAAAGGATTTGACAGGGCCCATCGTACGTCGAACTTCGATCGCGAAACCACCTTCATTGGATGCGGTGGGATCACTGCTTTTAGGCGGCACAACGTTGACTCGGACACGTCTTGTGGATTCAATACCACGGAATTCCTCCGCAATGACGAAATTCGTTTTAAGCGAAACAGACGGCACTCTGGAGGACTGCCCTGACTTGAGACACGGAATGTGTAAAACAGGGAGCGGATAGTCACGCAAAGTCACCCTGGCCTCGCCCATGTTTATTGCAATGTGCATGGGTACAAGCAGGCCGTATTTCATGTCTCGAGGCATGCCCTTGCCGACTTTGTAGAGGAACTCTGGGAGATCTTTCATAGCGAAAGTAGGCTTGTCAATGATCACCTGCAGATCTGAAATCATAGTAGACATGAGGGCCGGGCGGGCAGGTACTTCCAAGATATTTTCAGTTTCTTGTATATCGTCAGGCAGGTGATTAGGGCCCCAGAAGGTTTCTCGTAGCTCGCGGATGCTGTCTTGAGACATGCGGCACGCGTTGTCGATGCGCTTCTTCCATGATTGGGCATTGAACATGTCCAGGTGAGCACGTGCATCAGCTTCACCAACTTTCGCATCGCCGCTGACAGTGTGGTTGCCGCCTTCGGGGTCGTAGGTGGGAATACCGCCGCGGCGTGGAGAGCGTGCCCGCCGGCTATTGCGATAGGCGTCTGCACTCTGGTTTCGGAACCAAGATGTTGAGGTATTATCGGTGCGGCCGCGGGCAAAGGTAGAGCGGGAACGAAGCTTGCTACCACCTCGTCGAGCTTCTTCTTCTTGTACCTTTTTGATCTTGAGATTGAAAGCTTCTTCACGAGCTAGGCGTTGCATTTGCTCTTGGCGACCAGCGCGATAGATCATACCAAGCTTCCACTCAAAGGCACCATCTTCAATTTCGAAAAGAAAGTTTCGTGAACGAAGAGATATCTTGGGCACAAGTTTCGGGCTTTCGGGCTTCTTCTCAAGAATGTACTCGTTTGTACCAGTCTTGAAGCGATGGTGGAGCTGCTGAACCGATTTGATGACGTTGACAATGTTGTCGTTGATGCGTGCCACTATCACTTCGTGGGGCACAGCAATTCGAATAGCCTCCGTAGAAATGTCAATGAGTCGTTCTTCAACAACGGGACCTGCCGCAGTCTTCTGTCGGGTTTCGCGCAAGTCCAGGCGGCCGGACTTGATACCAACCATGCGAGCCCACACGTTCCGCATTCTCGGAGGCTGCACGTAAAGACGAATGAGCTTCGAGGTCATGTACGGCGTTGACCATCTGTGTCGACCAGCTTCTAGGCCATAGATACGGAGCATGGTCAGCGGGTCATGAGGCATCTCTGCTTTCAGCTGCACCAGTGCTGCCTTGACATCCACGATAATTAATTCCGGCGTGGTTATAGATGAGTCTGCACCCGATCGACTTGGTGGTGCCAGACGATTTGCTCGGAAATGTGATGGCTCATGAGCACGTGGCGCTTCGCGTCCAGATCTCATGAAGGCCTTTTTCAAGGTAAGGGCAGCGACACCGACAGAGTAATGGCGGAAGAGCGAATATTGCATCATAATTGACCGAACCGAAACCTGGACGTTGAACATGGGGCCATGGCTATCGCTAGCTGCGGATAAGAGAACTTCCAGGCGTGGGATGTTGACGAATGGTTCAACTTCGAGTCGGTCGATGCTTTCCATGATCTGTGCCTCGAGGCCCTTGATGTTGAAAGATAGCCTGCGTCCATCGCCATGTGTTTGACCCTTACGTCTGATACGCGGCGAGGATGACGGCGTGATGTCGGAATCGGATTGCGTGATGGATCTACTGTGAGTTCTTCTCCTAGGCAGTCGGCGCTGCAATCCATCCAAGCGGTGGGCACGGTATTCGGCAGCAATTGTGTCCAGATGCAGAGACACGCCGCGGGTATCGTCCGAAATATCCTCATCGATGCCGGCGACTTCAAAGCTAAAGTCTTTCGCCTCAAGATGACAGCGAAGAAGCCAGTCTGGCGCCCGGCGTAGGACATTCTTGTGCTTGATACGCTTCGGGGTAGCTCGCTTCTCGGGCTCAACATCGATGCGTAGCTGGCGAATGATCTGATGCAGACCATCCGTGATTTCTGGTCGAACCATACTGACAGCCCATGATTGAATGATGCCATTTATTTCAACTGATACATCTGGGTTGGCGGCCAGGTGTACCTTCAACTCGGTTGATTCTGTCGTGATCAGGTTAAACCTCTCTCCGGCGTTGGTATGGTAGTACAGCTGATGAGACTGAATACGCATTGCACCGTCTAGTGAGTAGTGCATGTCCTCTAGCGGAGAATGCGAGGATTCCACATCGAGAGAGATGGAGGAAATGGATGAAATGATGAGATCGAAGTCGTCGGGGTCGTCTGATTTCTCGAGGGTTTTGAGTTTGATGCGGATGACAGGCTCATGCATCGAGAATTTCATGTTAGCCTTGGGCAGAAATCGTGACATGAGACTGCTGTGAGATTGTTGATTTGGCCTAGGAGGCTTCGGTTTTCGCTGCAACAGTGCAATAATGAGTGGAAGGTGCGCTGGGTCCAGATCGACAGAAGGCGAGGTAACGACGGAGTTGGCGAAGAGAATATTGGCATTCTTTTCCTCAACGCTGCCGTGGTTTTCGTCTGACAGCTGCATGGTTTTGGAGGGCAGTGTCGTGCGAATCGTTGTTGTAGCCATGGGGATGTATAGAATGCGTTCCGGCTTCCCATTGCCATCATCGATTCCGACGGACAAGGAAAGGGCAGCAGCCAGTCCTTCGTGGGCCAAGTCTTTTGAAGGGAAATACATTCGATGGGACGGGGATTTCGGATCCAGGCGATGGAGATCCACGCCAACCTCCTTCATAGACGCACTGAGCAAAACAGGCTGCGCGTTGGGCTGCACTGAATCGGCTCTCTTGTTGATACTGATGAAGCTGACGGCAAACTGAACTTCTTTGATTCCGCGGAGGATGGAGTTGAAGAAGGCATGCGAGCCTGGTGTGTCCACGGGGACTTCTTCGCCGGATTCATCTTTCTCCTCGATGTCTGATCGTTGCCGCGGGGTCCGAATAGGGATATCGACCGACTCTTTGGGCTCGTAAAACGTGGCGCGGCGGCGAGCCCGTTTGTAGTGGGACATGCAGAGTTCCAAATCGTCATATGGGATATGCACACGGCCGAGCTTGAGAGCCACGGTGGCATCGCGCAAGCCCTCTCTGGAGTGGTGCAGGAAGCCGTGCACATTAAGCATGGCGTTATCCAGGATCTCCAGCGACTCGTTTCCATCTGCAGTGAAAAGAAGACTGCGGACTGTGACAATCCATTCCGCTTGGTGCCCATGCTTGTGATAGTTGGAACTTTGGTGAAAGAACCTGGCGCGATCGACCTTTTTATTTCTTGTGTCGACGGCCAACGTCATGCTGCCGACCTGGATGTTGCCGACATCAACAATGTGAATGGTAGAGTTGGTCGCAACAAGATCCACCATTCGCAGCCATTTCACAACCCGGTGTACTTTCTTGATCTTGTCCTTGATCTTTGACAGGGCTACCCAAGGATCTCGCCGGGGAGAGCTGTCGGCATCTGGTCGCATCGAAGGGCGCTTCTTGGGAACATCGAGCTTGGCTGATTCAGATTCGCTGCCTGTTACATCGGTCTCCTCACCACTCTCGGGTGGCTTGCTTCCCTCGAGCTCTTGCACGTTCAAAGTGACGACAAGCTCATTCAAGGCGATACTCAGCCAGGTTGGCTGCGCAAAGGTCGGGCGATGGATATGGATGCCCAGGCTGCGAATCTCGACCGTGCAGCCATCTTTCGGTGTGTAGGCGAGTCGTCGGAGGGAGAGGTAACCTATTCGCTGGATCGAGACACCGGTGAGGATTCGAATAACGGCGAAGAGGACAAAGGAGGAGAGATATAGGAGGACGACAACGCCGAGTAGAAAAGTCGGGTTTAGGAGCGCCATGGCAGCTGGCGCGCCGTAGCTGCGTGGCGCAGATGTGCTCTATCTGTGGGCTGAGTTAGATTTGCAGCGCAACAAGTATATTTCGATCGAGGCGTGTAGACGAACGCTTCGGCGTGAGCAATGTAACAGTCCACCCCAAACACTCTCAGGAAGCCTGAGGAGCAGCGCGAGCCATGGCGGAGGCGGACGGTCGAAGGCGTGTGGGATAGGTAGAGAAAGGCGGGGCACGGCAGAGGCAGAGGCAGAAAAGGTGGCTGCAACGAAGCCTCGAAACACCTAAGCTTGTGATGGTATATTCGTCGGTCGGCGCAGTCGTAAAGGGAGGTGTAGCGAAAGAAGTCGTCGACGGAGCGCAGATCGTTCAACGATGGAGGGAGCTACAGGAGAGTGCTAATCTCCTCTTAGCAGCACAAAATGGGGATGCCCCGGGTGGCTCGGCGTGGCTTGACTGGCCGTGGACAGCTACCGTAGCATCGGCCAACTCGCGTAAAAAAGGTTCAATGGCAGCGACTATTGTTTTGACCCAAGCTGTCGGGAATTGTTGGGAATGGTGAAGATGAAAAAGCAGCCAGCTGGCGGGCCTTTTGCGGTGCGGTATGGACAGGGTGAGACAAGGACAGGCGACAAGGGCAGCTGGACGACGAGTTGACGACTGGGGTAAGCTTGAGGTTGAGTGGCTGCATAATAAATGATGAATAGTGGGCTGAGGGACAAGCTGGGCGACAAGCTGGGCGACAAGCTGGGGGGAGGGGCAGCCGCAGAAAAAGACGAGGGTGTGTTTTCTTGGTCGGACCAAAAAATTGAGCAACGCCTTAAAATTCGAGATAAAAATGTAGAGGGTGCTCAAACGGCTTGTGATTCCTCAGAGACTATTGGAAAAAATACAGCTCGTGAAATGAGGCCACGACCAAGCAGCAGGCATTCATCCATCTCGACCGCCAGCCAGCCACTGCGGCTAGAGTTTAGCGGCCGAGCTGGGGGCGGATACAGCGGTGATGCTGCCCCAATGTGCCCCAACTTGCCCCATGTGCGTCTTCAAGGTGCTGTAATTTTAGCAGAGCTACCCTCCCTCGATGACGTGTGCGCGAGCTGCGGAATTGTTACTTATGCGGCCAGACATTGTGGCGCCAACTGGAATACCAGTCGCTCTGGTATTTACTCCAATGTCAAAACACCGACACCATCTCAAATACCACTATTAATCATTTGGTAAAAATAGAAAGCAATAAACTTCCGCCGTCTGTGCACAAGCGGCGACCTTCCCCTCCCGTCCTGAAGCTTGCCCGTATATGGCGCGACCGCGTGGTGACGTCTACGATGGACAACCAAGAGACGACAAGACGCTAATGTGACTGATAACGGCATGGCTTCTGGAACATGCAGACGCCGCACTAGTCAGTTGCCCATGAGGCGCGGCTACCTGATGAAGAAATGGCTGGACTAGATATATAAGTGTGTAGAGTATCTATATGTTTGCATCTACCACGACAAATTCAAAATATTTATACACGGCACAATCTGCGCCGAGACCAGGTCATGGCCTCAGTTCTCCTTGGATCGTGCCAAACTTTCGGCTTCCCGCGCCTTGTGCTCCAACGCCCTTAATTCTGCGATTCTGTCGTCGATCAACGAAATATCGACATCGAGCTTGAGCTTCTTCTCTCTCATCATGTCCATGTACTCCTCATCGGTGAGCTTCTTGAGGGGATTCAGTCGAGACCAGAATCCGGCTTCATTTTCTTTCTTTGGTTTGAGCTGGTTAGCTTCGTGGCGATGCACGAGCATCTGACCTCCCGCGCCGAGCAAGCCCCAGATGAACATGGCCGGTAAGATCTTTGTAGGACCTCCTGTTTCTTGTTAGCAGAGCCCGATGGCGCCGGCTTGCGCTGGAGCACACGTACGCAAAAGTCCCGATACAGCCCCAGTCGCTGTTCCTGCAATCGTGCTGACTATAATTCTATCAGATGACTTCATCTTTTCTGGACTGCCCCATGCGCGCGTGGCGAGGGTTCTCGAAACTATCACGGTGTCAGCAGCTGCACCATGTTTCTCCTGTATTCATACATACACCAGAAAGTGGTGCCCAGAGTAGCCCATTGTAAACCAGTTACACTGCCGCTCATAACAGGACTTGTATCTCTAGCAATGCCGCCCGCGACGCCAGCTAATACTCCCGCGGTTCCTATGGTGGTCTATGTGTTAGTCGAGGTTACGTCAAGCATGTGGCAGCATGGATGTACCCGTCCAAAACCCAACCCTGAATGGCTGAAAGACAAGCTCCACCAGATCTGGCGAGAAGAATCCTTGTCTTTTCTTCTGTGCAAGACCTTGTGAATCTTGCGGCGCAGGTTGTGAAGCCATGATAATGGTGGTACAGGAGAATGACGATGAAAAAAAAAAGGGAGCGCCGGATGAATCAGAAAGACTGCGGTGCACAGAGAGATTCGTTAATGATGGGCCGAGAGATGCCCAAGGACGAGATGGCAAAGAAATCAAGCACGCTAAAGTTGTGGCCAATATACACAGTGAGGATGAGCGAGGCCGCAGCCAGGTCGATGCAGAATGATGGGACCTTGAAAATCAGGGTCGGATCTTTTGGCCCCGAACAGGCCGCCCACGCGCACCAGCCACTCATAACGCTTTCCACGCACAGCCCATGTCTGCCTCCCACGAACTGGCTGCCCCGTTGTGGAGGTGCAAAAATGTGGTGGTGCAAAACTGTGGCTGGTGTTGTGGCTCAAGCCGCCGATAAGCCGCTTGGCTCGCCTTCTGGTGGGCGGGCGGCCAAAAATCTAGAAACCGCTAATCCTCATCGGGCCTAGCGTCTCCCACTCAACCACCTCTTGCTGGTGAAAATTGAAGCAACCCTCCTGTGGCCCTGCTGTGGCCCTGTGGCCCTGTGGCCCTTGGTGGCCTCGTCTTTTTTCCCACGTTCGAGCAAATTTCGACTCGTCAACCCCAGACACGGTAACGCTATCGGGGTCCCATAACTATCGCCTTTCCTCCGAACCTCGACAATCCTGGTCGTCAGTCCTCGTCGCCGTCGCCAGATTTCGACTATTTTCTCAATTTCCCGCAGGAGCTGCTCCGGTCGGCTCTCGCCCCTCCTACCTTTCGTCACCTACGCGCACCGGTCACCTAATCCGCTGCGCGTGGTTATTTTAAGCCGCAATCATGGGTCCGTCCATACCGAACCGATCCTCCTGCCTCGAATCTTTGCTGACTTGATATTCTTGCAGCTCCTAATAAGAAGAAGCAACAGCAGACTATGTCCCTGGGGGACTTTCTGACTGATTCTGGTTCGTCGCACAACGCCGAGCGCAATCCGCAACGACATGCTGACGGCCTCGATAGGTTTTGGTGGTGGTTCTTCTTGGGCCGATGAGGTTGAGGAGACCTATGGTAAGCGACAGCTCTCTGTGGAAAAATTACATTCTTGCAACACGATGCTAACAAGTCTCGCAGTTACCGGTATGGACTGGCCAATATCTGAGTCGCAAACAGCAAAACTAACAGCATATATCAGGCACTCAGCCCCTCCCCTCGAGCGACCGTCCCCGCCCTGGTGGCGCTACTTCGTCCTGGCAGGACCGAGGTGAGTACAGCTCTCAGCTCGCAGCTATCAAAATCGCGCTCGTCTAACTCTCTCCCAGGCTATTCTGTTCGCGAGAGCGTTCCCCAGAAGCTTCCTGAGCGACCCCCGTTCACTGCTCATCTTGGAAACCTCTCTTACGATGCGACGGTTGAATCCGTCACTGATTTCTTTGCTGACAGCGAAATCGTCAGCGTCCGAATTATCGAGGACCGCGAGATGCAGCGCCCCAAGGGCTTCGGTTATGTCGAGTTCACCGATGTTGAGGGCCTCAAGAAGGCTCTTGATCTGGATGGCGAGTCCTTCCAGGGACGTATGATCAAGATCAAGGTTGCCGATCCTCGTAAGTACCTGCATGTGCACAACTTGGTCCCGTTCGCCCCTCTAACATGCATGCAGCCCGTGGTGGTGACAGCCGCATGGACTCTTCCCGCGATCTTAGCGACTGGACTCGCAAGGGTCCCCTGCCTGATCTCCCCGGCCGCAGCGGTGGCAGCAACCGCCAGCCCTCCGAGTTCCTCGGCGCCCCTCTCCCCTACGACGACGTCACTGCCGTCCGTGAGCGCATGGCTATGATCAGCCCTGCCCTCGCCGTCTACGATGTCGTCGAGTCTGTCGCTCTCAAGGAGCTCAGCAAGGTCCAGCTCGTCGACCAGAACAAGGGCTCCACGGCCACTGGCAGCCCTCTCAAGAAGGCTATTGAGAACTTTTACTTCACCGATGTCATTTCAAGAAGGTATGTTTTTGTAGAATCAGCCCGCCTTTCTCATATCGAAACTAACATGATGATAGCTCGCCCACCATGGCCCGATGCTCTGCCGCCAAGGCCAGCGGCGACCCCAGAACAAACCTCATGGCCCCTGGCATGGAGGAGGATAGGCCCATGGGCCAGATTGCCTACGGATCATAAAGGAGGGTCAAAACGGCTGTACTAAAATTAAAGAAGCATTTCCTTGCGTTATACAATGTGGAGGCGGTTTTACTTTGTACATATAAAGACGGTAGAATTAGTGGCGACAGGTAGATAACCTTGAAGAGATGGTGAATTCTTGTTTATTAATTACAGGCTCCCTTCAAATAATGCAACGTGACCTCAATACTTGGAAGTCTTTTTCAAGATGGATTTCCCAGGCCGCAGCTTGACCGGACTTGCACCCGTAGACGTTGGCTTGGGCATACTCGTGTGTGGTTTGGGAGGCAAGTCTGCCTTGGTCTTAACTGCTGGCGCAGTTGATGGATTTGTTGCCGAAGCCTTGGCTGGTGGTCGTAGCTGTGGTAGCGCGGCATTCTTGCGGCCGTCGTACTGTTTGCCGTCGTCCGGATATCTCCTGAAGCTTTCCCTTTGTGGCTGCTGCCGACTATCGCCTCTATCGGTACTCCTGTGGCTATTGGAGCTTCCGCTGACGCTTCGGAATTTGCTGTTGCCACTGCTACTCTTCCTGTCGTAATACCTGCTGCTGCTGCTGCTGTTGCTGCCCTTCTTCTCGTGCTCTCTGCTCCTGTCTCCCAAGGGCCGCGCGGGCCGATCCTACTCAACCGCGTGCGTCAC
>JANAKD010000788.1:0-13001 GCA_027627215.1 Lecanicillium saksenae | reverse complement strand
AGAGGCTCGGCGCGCTCATGTTTCACCCGTGGCGCGGTGCGCATGGCGGTGGTGGACGAGCTCTGGGGCCTGATGGGCGGCGAGGCTGATGGCGTGGCGGACGTCTTGTTGGGTGTGGACTGGGGTAAAGCGGACAAGGGTAGTGTGAAGGCCGTGGTTGAACAGTTGCAGCTGGCATAAAGCAAATAAAACGAATGTGAATTTGGCATGTTCTACTGTCTTTTTGATGACGTTGAATGCGTCGAGATTTGCGTGTGGGTTGAGAAACGGTGGTTGTTTTAGTCACGAAGCAGACGACGCTGTTCCTCGTCTGGCGCGGCAAGATTGCTGTAACTGTGTTGGTTGACAATTCCGCCGGTTGCAGAGTTACAAATACGGGAAAAGATATAAGAAATATCGGGATAAAGAAATAAATAAAAAACCGAAAGCGAAATGTATAAGAAATCTTAAAATAGTTAGATATAGAACAAAACAAAAGCTGATGAAGGCTAGGATTGATCGGACTATTGCTCCGTTTTGATTACCATCTCTAGTTCTATTCCCATCGGTTTTATGCTCGCGCCTGAATGCTGAATATGATTACATCACCAAGATAGCTTCCGATGGCGATTTTGTCATCTCTGATACTTATGCTCTCCCGTTCGTGCGTGCGATATGACGGCGGTATCCAGATAATTGGAAAGCCGTCGCGAATGATCCATGAACAGTCGACGCGCACGGTAAGATAGGAGGGGCAGGTAGGTTCATCGCCCTTCTCGTCGCCCTCTTCTCGATCTCTTCTCAAGTATAGTTGCCCGTTCACGGTATGCATGGCCGACTCCGTGAAGATATTTGGGTAACCAAATACGCGAGTTACGCAAGTGCTCGTTTGAAGGTCCCAAACCGTAATCTCATCCGACATTGTTGTAGTAACCGCGAGATATCTGCTGTCCCCGGAGAAGAAAACTCGAAGAGGCCGATTCAGTCCTCCAAATCTTGTAAATTTGAAAGAGGTGAGTGGGCTGCTTCGTTCAATTGGGCGATCCCAAACAAGAACAAAGCCGCCCTCGTAACACACCGCGAGCCTTTTACCATCTGGCGACGCTGCAACGTCAAAAATATTGCGCCTGTGGCTGGGAATGTTCTCAAAGGTTTCACCTGATACCATATCCCAAATCGCAACAGATGGAATCAGCCCGTCAGTCACTACTGAGATAACGCTTCGACCGTCTTTTGTGAAGATGGGCCGAGGAATCGTGGCGAGACGCCTGTGATACACTTTCTTTTCGAGCACACAACCACCATGCAAGATATCCCATACGTGAACAACCCCATCTTCCGTCAAAGTCACCAGAACTGACCCGTTAGGTGAAAAGCAAAAAGCCGAGTCAAAAGCCTCTTGCAGGCACCAAACTCGTAAACAATCTCCGCTTTTTGTATCCCAGATCTTGATTGTTCCGCTGCGTGAAATGGATGCAAGCATTGACCCATCTTCTGAGAAAGCTGTTGCTTGAATTCTCGTTTTCTGCGTATCCGGAGTTCTCGACTGAGAGTCAAGCTGCATGTCCCAGATGGAAACAGTACCAAAGCTACCGGTAGCTACTCTGGTTCCGTCTCCTGAAAACGATATCAAAGCAATAGCCGTATGCAAGACAACTACCCGGAGCAGACCTCCACTTGGGATGCCCCATATCTTTATTTCACCAGTGGACGTAGCTGTAGCAATCATTGTGGAACCCTCCAAAAAGGTTGCGAGAGTGCTACTGCTTTCAACTTGGACCACTTCATCGAACGTGTCTGCATCCCATATGTAAATAAACTCGGGATAAGACACACGGTAGGTTGCAAACATGCGGCAGTCGCTTGAGGCGGCAGCAATAGCGCAACCTCCGCTCGGGCTCCGAACAGCTCTTATGAGATTTCCGTTGTGTTTGTCGTACAGTCGCATTTCTCCCTCTCTACCTGATGGAAGCTGTAAATGTAGAAGAACTTTTCGGCCATCGCCAACGAGCTCGGCGTGACGGAACTGACTGCGATGTGCCAGATCAACCCACTCCACCGCGTTCGTCACTGTACAATGGCCAGTAGTGGTTTCCAACTCCTTGATCGTTCCCTCAGGAAATATAAAGATGACTGTGTTGGAATTTGGCGGAAATATGGCTGAATGTAGCTGGCTTCCTTGACCTTCCAGGGCCTGCAAGCGCGTTGCCTTTTCAAGATCCCAGAGCTCCAAAGCATCTGCGTGTTCAACCAGTGCAACATTTCCTTCTGCATTTATAGAGGCTCGACGAAACTTGTGAGCTTGGTTGGAGATTTTGGTACTTCTGACACAATCTCCTGTCGTAGTATCCCATACCCTGATGAATACATTCCCTGTTTGATGGGATTGAGCGATGAGTCTCTCGTTATTGCCATGGACGTAAGAAAAACACTTGAGCTGGCCCTGGTCTGCAATTATATGAATACATTGACTCCAGTCCACCTCAGGAGAATGAGTAAGAGACATATCGAGAAATTGATCGTCAGAAAATAGCTGTCGTATCCGGCTCTTCTGGGGACTGAACATCAGCGCTGAAGCATAAGCCTGCAACGGTGCCATTTCAATCGGACTGCCGTAGGAGAGTATAAAACGATTCGCATCTTTAATAAGATCTGTGAGATTTCGTGAAGTAGATGGCTAAGTTACGCAGTTAGAGGCCAAGTACACTGGAAAAAGGCTATTACTTACAATGATGGACTGTAAATGCAACATGGCGCGGACACCAACCCCCAAGCTTTTGAGAAGACTCAGAGCTTCGAACCAATACAGTACTTTGCGACGTAGCAAATCATCTAGCAGTCCGCCGTCGATCATGTCTGCTTGGCAGATGTCCTCAGCTTCTGACAAGTGGTCTGCCCAATGCAGACAGGCGTAATGGATGGGTGCCAGTGGGTCTGTATCCGGTGGACGGACATGATCGATACTGTAACCTGGCTGTTTCAAATTGTAAATGTCGCGACGGAGCACCCGTGCCAAAGCGTCGACTGAATACCTGAAAATTAGGCGGTGTTGATGAGTAACACCTGCTGGAAGGACTTCAAGAGACGCATCATCCAGGATAAAATCTTTGGCAGACTGGTGAATAAACTGTATCAGCATGCCTTGTGTTGTAAGGAATGAACCACACTGGCCAATTATCTCTTCTATTTCATCCATCTCAAATTCATGGAGTGAGGGCAGAAGTGCCTTGAGCTCGAGTAATGTGAGTGGTCGTTTGACAACACACGCTGTCGCGAGAACTTCCCGGCAGACGGTGGCTTCAAGGCTTCGCTCAAGATCTTGTAGCATCCGCCTGTACAATGCACCGAGACCAGCTGGGAAGCTTCGTAAAGTTTCGCTTGCCCTCCTCCGTGGCACGTGAGATAGAGCCTGGCATACAAGAGCAACCCATAGAAACGTGCCGTTGGCATTATCCTGCAAAAATCTTTCCACCTCTTTTTCAACCTCGTCGGTATATTGTTTCAAGTGTGATAGACCGTGGACTTTATGGCGGATAAAGAAGCGAATGGCATCGGATACCAAATTCTGATTGAGATGAAGCTGTAGTCGCACCTTTCTATCTGCGGTGTTCATCTTTTCTTCAATGTCCATCCATTTCTCTCGACTGGATACAATCCATTTTACTGACGAACCCGCCAGTTTGATGCACAGTAGAAGGAAATCGAGAAAGTCGCTTCTGCCTGATTCACATTCGTCTAGAGCATCCACCAGAATTATTGTTGGAAAAATTTCAGATGAAGTGATCATTTTGGAGAACAAATCTTTGAGTGAAACCCATGCAGTCCTCCCATGAAACAGCTTTTCGCCGTGTTCTTCATGCTTGGATCTCAAGTAGGGGAGCAGCCCAGGCTGCTGCTTTATTAGGCTAAAGATGAGCCCTCGCAAAATACTGGTTGCATTGTTCAAATCCATATCGGTCTGCTGGCAGAAGAAGTAAGCAAGCATCTGGTTCGAAGATTCCAAATGATCGATAATTCCACACATGAGCATCGTTTTCCCTTTGCCGGCGCCGCCATCAATCCACAAAAGCTGCTTGTCGTCGTTGGCCAAAAACTGCAAAAAGTTATCGTGCTGCGTAATCCACAAGTACGAATCTTTGAGAAGACCGCCCTTCCTCTCTTCAATCTCCTTTTTGTCAACTCGAGGATCCGTGACGCGCAGCTCGCGCAAACACTGCTTGTCTTTTTCCGACGTGTGCCTGTTTTCTTCGTTGCGGTTGCCCTCTTCTATAGCCTTTTGCAATGCAGACAGCTGTATTTCTTGCCCTTGCGCACTTTCCAATATATGTTGCAAACGAGACTTGACGATCTCCGAGTTGTATTGCGCGGCCTTGCCGTTGAGCTGCACTTCCTCTTCCTTGATAGACTTTATTCTGCCTTCCCAGTCATCAAGCCTGAGTACATTGATGCCCAAAGTTGTCAGGCTGTGGCGGTGATGGATGCAGATGCATTTCATCTGGTAATCAAGAAGCTTTTCGTATAAATCGACGACGGCCTTTTCCATCTCGACAGAAAAACTCTTTGAAGCTTCGTCAACCATATTCTCATTCAAGAGGAGAAGCGCCAGATTCCAGTACCAATTCATGCGCAGAAGAACATATTTCAAGCCAGTCCTATGGCTCTGGTACTGGTTAATAGTACTAGGAAGAACCTCCAGACCTATGCAAACACACGCCCATGGAACCGCGGCTTGGGGCACAGACCGTAGTCCAGCGGCGATGACACTTTTCACAGACGCGAATAGTTGGAGGCTTTGAGCCGTCTTTTCTGATAATGCAGCAGACTTTTCTGACCTATCCAGACCATCTTGTATCACGATTCGCATCTGTTCGCACCGGGTTTCAGCTCTGTCGCTAATATTGTTGTCTGATACGTCGTCTGTTGGGGTGCCCTGGATTTCTTTGAGCCTTGCCGTCAGGATTCGCTCAAACGCGTCGACCAACTTCGGGTCGCTTTGCTTGAGGGCGTCGTATGCGCCGTTCCACAGCCGGACCTGTAAGGCTGAAAGTGAAGATTGTTGATCAGCTGGCGCTTGAGCGGGCCTGCTGTCGATGGGCTCTGCGACGGCGGCGGCGGGATGTCGCTCCTCCTCCAGCATAGGAGACCGTCGTCTGCCAGAGGCACCTCTGGTGAGTTTGAGCTTTGCGAACAGCGAAGACATTTCGAATACCTGCTCACGCCTTCTTTTTTTTTTTTTTTTGGTTGGTGTACTGTGGACAGGTAGTCCGCGACCGCCATGAGTGGGCTGCCTGCCGACGCGACGAGCTGGGACATGCATGCTTAGCCTCGGGCGGGGTTTTCATATTTAGCCTCGCGTGGCTAGGGGTTTGGATATAAACATTTCCAGCATACAAACCCTCTTGTAACTGCGATACTATATGTACCGGATATAAACGAGGACTATCGGCACGCTATGATTTTAACATCGCACGCGAGGGTGGGCAAACCACCGGCGGTTGACGAGATATAAAGATCATAAAAATATAGAAAATAAGAAAAATAAGTATATTTAAATGTATAGGAAGAAGAGGAATAATAACTAAATATATTAAAAAAAATATTACAATATCTAGATATACATGAAAATAGAAGTCTATATTTAACTTGGTAACAGGCGAGGTATTTTGTACGGATGGTGGAGTACACTCATCTTACATTGAGGCGTTATACATTGTACATCTCGAAGTACATTCTGTATGGCCTACATATATATACTTTTTTTTTTGAAAACTATATACAAAGGCCTCTTGTTTTGTCAATTTTTTTTATTTATTTATTAATTTTTTTTTTTCATATTTACGTCACGGCGTCTGCGTTTCACGTCCCGATAGACCCTCGTGGTATGTCCGGGTTGGGAAGCGATGGGCGGACTGCAATGCAGGGCATGCGGAGACGTGGACAAAAAGCGGAACACTGTCGTATTGAAGTCGGAACTACTGTACAAGATAAGGGATTGGGAGAAGAAGAAGAAGAAAGCCCGGAGAGCTAGGCAGGAGACCTTTATGCAGATATGTCTGCTTGATCAAGGGTTGGCCAGCTTGGTCTGGACGTGGATTCAACGGTCCGTAGTCTCACGGAACAGGTGACGGGTAGCTACGTAATATCTCATTTCTAGAAGAGAATCCTCTGTGGTTTACCACGGGGTCGTTCCCCATTTTCCTCGTGATGTATTTTTAGAGCAGTAGGTGAATCAGAGGCGTCCAATCTCGCCAGGGGAGGCAGTCGAAAAGTCTAAGACAAGACAGCCACCAGTGAAGAGGCTCTAACAGGCGCCTACAGAACATGATTCACAGGGGCGCTAAAAGAGGAAAGAGGGTAATGTGCATCCGGAAATAAAAGAAGCGGTAAGAGTTGGGCAAAAAGCGCGCAGCTGCATGACTGTCTGGGCCTTGGACGCAGATGCAAATACATCGTTGATCATGGTGGGAGTGTTACCACACACATACCTTGCTCAACGATATATTGACCAGCATATGATACCATATTACTCGGCTTTGGACCAGGATGAGAAACACGACGAGCGCACAGGTCAGCCGTTGAAGCGCATGGTGGAGAGAGGGCCTGCTATGCAGCGTGGCAGCCTCGTGGCTTTGGAGGTATGGAGCGGAATATTACAGCATGACAGGTGGACGTCGTTTGAAGGCTGATCATGGAGAGGATTCCGACGACTGCCTTTGGGGCAATCCCGGAGAGCGCCGTTGATTACTGGGTAGACAGACTCTGGGGTAACGGCTTTGGCAGGCTTGGAAGGGCTGGGCCAGACCCCAGCTAGCGCATGCACCCCAGCGCTGGGCGTCGAGTTAGCGTGAGCGCCCAGGTGTGTTGAGCAAGGGGGCGGGATTTTCATTTGTGGTGACAGCGACCAAGATGGGAAAAGAAGGCCAGTGGCGCATCAAAATTTTCGTAAGGCCCATGTCGAGGAGAGCGCCATGGCTGTGGCCTCGGCTGAGAGTGAGAGGGAGAGGGGCAAAAGGTATAAGTGAGGTGAGACGGGCGGCTTGGGTGCTGACTCGTGACGATGCGCGGGGAAAAGGACATTAATCAGAGGTAGAGATGGAGGAAACAAGATGGGAGTCAGGGGTGGATGGGAAGGGAAGCGAGGACTAGGAATTGTAGGAAATTGTAGGAAATTGTAGGAATAGGCTGATACAGGAAGAGACGGGATCACGGCAGCGTGGTGGCACATGCGGCACACCAATGAGGAGGGATGGTGAAGCGAGGCGTGGGCGTGGGCGATATCATGCTCATGCCGTGGCACAGACGGCGTGCAGCGCAGCTTGCATTGCAGCTCCAGGCAGCGAGATAATCTCTGCGCCCTTTCGGAGGAAATTAGTTGATATCGGCAAGAGGAAAGAATCGGAAAGTCGGAAAGGCTAGCATCTGCAGGAGGTTGCAACCAACAAAATTAGATTGCATCATTGGGAGGGGGAGGGAGGGACGCGCATCAATTTCGTTGGTTGCGTGGAAATAACGAGTAGCGAGGAGGTATTGGTGCGGCGGGGGGAGTAGGGGGAGAGTACTTGGTGGTGACGGCACGGTGATTGATAGCGACACTGTACATACGTGTAGGGGCCTGCCACAAATGAAAGTAGCAATAATTAGCAGATACGGATAGTTTGCTAGCGCCAACGGTTCCACACCCAAACAGGCTGGAAACGTGGGAAAACGCAGTCTCTCTGTCTCTGTTGGGGGCATTTTAGGTTTCGAGTCTCAGGGACAAGGTCGTCTGATGTTTTCTGACAGGCGCGATACAACGGCGAGGCGTCTTTCACGGGCATTCTGACACTGAAACTTGTTGTGATGATGGATGAGGCTGTGGGATGAATGCAGTATACTCATCTAGGTAGGTAGGTAGGCAGGCAGTTAACAAGGAGCGGTGATGAACAAGTCTGGTGACCTTTTAATCCTTACAGGGCACTTTTGCTCGCTGTGGATGTACCGTTGGTGCTTTGAAAGAGGGCGCTTTTAGTTGGCCGACATATCAGAGAGACAGAGAGACCCTGTAACTTGCCCCTCTCTAGTGCTGCCCGCTGTTGCCCACTGTTGCCCACTGTTGCCCACTGTCGCCCACTACAAATGCAACCACTGCAACCTCTTTTTCAATTTGTGCCGTCGGCGTTTGAAGTCATTGCCGCCACAAAGTCTTGGTGCTCTTTTTCGTGTCGAGCTAAGAAATATCCAAACTACATACTAACTGAATACCGGTAGTTGGTTGATAGTCAGGTAACCACTAGAGCAAAGAGCACCATCATCAGCGGAAGCGGCTTCCATGACACGCCGTTTGCTCGTCCTCTCTCATCCCATCAGCTCATCAGCTCATCATCAGCATCCTGCATGCCCGTCTGGGGCCAGCCATTGACTTGCAGCTCCCTTCATTCATCAAACGATACACACACAGACACACACGCACGCAGTCAAAAGCCACATGCCGTTTGCTGCATCCCCATCCTTGGTTATCGATGCCACCACGTACCACACCCTCGTTAGCCAGCTTTCCAGCTAGCCCGCCAGCCTGGTCGTCGCACGACTCTTGCAAACCCGGCGCTCTCTCTCTCTAGCGTGCCTCATTCCCACTTCATCATCCATCCATCCATCCTCTCGCCCCTCCACTCCCCAGTCCCAGTTGGCCGCGCGCCGCCTTTTTCCCTCCTTCATGGGGATCCTCTTTTTTCTTGGTCGTCGATTTTCTACAAGGCCTCGCTCGTCAAGATACCCACTTCTGGCGCTCTTTTCCCCCAAAGAGTAGAACCGGGGGGGAGGGGGAGCCTTGCACACCACTTGCATTGCACCTAGTTATTCGACTCCGCCGCCGCAGCCTCTCTCTTTGTTTTCTACACTTTTTGCAAAAACACAACAACCCTCTCCGTTTTCTTCTACTCTTAATCATTCTAAGCGCTTGAATCACCTCGGCTCGCCTCTTCATATTCCTGCATCGCCCCGTGTACGATCCCCCTCCGGATGTAGCATCCGCCCAGTTTTTTGCTTCTTTGCGTCGCCCGCCAATCCGCCCCCCGGCGTACCGTCCGTCCCTCAGCCGCAGGCTTCGCAACGCCCTGCCTCTCTCTCTGCGTGCTGGTGCTGCTGCACGAGTCAACCTGACCTGGCTCTGTGGACTGCCCAACCTCGCCACACACGCGCCAGCGACAGTTATACACGACACCTTGGCTTCTAGCTCGTTTTTCTCTTCCTTTTTCCTTCTGCTTTCTCATCTCTCCACGACATCCGGTCCATGCATCGCCTCCGCCTCGATCCGCCCAATTTCTGCTCGCCTCGCTCCTAGTATACCCTCGCACGCCTTGTCCATCGCATGTCGCCCTAAAATCTGCAGGCCCATGACACCCCGGCCGCTGCACCACCACCAATCCCGGTTCTCAGCGTTTCGATCTCGACGACATACCAGCTACTCCGTCCCGCGATCAAGAGGTTATCCTCTCTCAACGACCCCTCCACCCTTTTACCTCGCTCGTCGCATCCTCCCCGGAGGGACGGCGGGCGCGGCCTCGTCTCCGACACAATGACATTGTACACCGACCCGCCCAGCTTGCTGCCTTTTCGGCATGACAAGCCCACCCTGCTCGTCTGCTGGTGGATGACGTCCTTTTGCGCCGTCATGATCTTTCTCCGAGTTGCTGGTCGCTTTATCCGAACCGAGCGGCTCTTTCTCGAGGACAAGATTGCCGCCGCCGCCGTCATCCCGCTCACATTGCGTATGGCCTGCGTCCACTACATCCTCCTGCACGGCACAAACAACGCCGACTACACCGGCGTCGTCCTCTCCACCACACACTTGCACGAAAAATCCATAGCCAGCGGCCTCGTCCTGCTGAGCCGATTCTTTTATGCTGCTACGTAAGCTTACCACCGCATCTCTTTGCGCAACACCATCGCTGCGAGCTAGCGTGCTGACCTTGGATACATCAGATTATGGATTCTAAAGTGCGCCATCCTCGAGTTTCTCCGTCGAATCACAGGCATCACGTGGCAGCGATCCTACCAAACCACATTGGTCGCCCTGCGATGGACACTGCTCGCCACCTTTATCGCCGTCGTCATCAGCGACCTCGTCGAATGCCGGCCCTTCCACCACTACTGGCAGGTCCTGCCCGACCCCGGCGGCCGGTGCCGTCAAGGCTACGTCCAGCTCCTCACCATGGCCACCTGTAACGTCCTGACCGACCTCATGCTCGTCATCTTTCCCATTCCCATCCTCCTGCGCAGCCACATGCAGGTCAAGCGCAAGATCCAACTCGTGCTACTCTTCTCCCTCTCCCTCTCCATTGTTTGCGTCACACTATATCGCGTCCCCCACATCATCTGGAGCGATGGCCGCCAGCAGTACCGATCGCTCCTCGCCTCGGTCGAAATCTTGTTTGCCACGGCCTCAGCCAACGCCCTGGTTCTCGGCTCCTTTGTCCGCGACCGCGGTCTCAAGAAGCAAAAGTTTCGCCGCGCCTCGGCCGCCGACTCGTTTGACCGCGGCAGCGCTCCACGCCGGCCCGCCCTGCACCGGCACKTGGGCAGCGACGAGGATCTCGTTCGAGATGTCGGCCTTTCTGTTGATCCGGAGTTGCGAGACGCGCCAAGCCGTGCCATTGCCGCCAAGCCCGCTGATTTCAAGGGGGATTGGGCTCGCCGAACCGGTAAGCTGAGCGGCGAGGCGGCGAGTGACGACGCTATCCTCCCTTATGATCGACTCTCGAAATCGGATTCTCACCAAGGAGGAAAGAAGTTGGCGTTTTTCGATGTCGGCGGACTATTGGATAGTTCTGTTGGAACTAGCAGCGGAAGCTATCGACGCGGCAGCCACACATCATCCACCGTCGGGCCAGGTTCTTCTCACGGTCTGCCGGCAAATACGGTACCGGCTAGCTCGACTGGTCTGCGGAGAGGCTCCGCGGCGCTGCTACAAGATCTCGGCGGCTTGCTTGGTCCTTTGAATACCAGGTCTGGCCGCTCTGGTCGCTCAAAATCAAATGGCAGCGAGCTGCACTCGATTCCGCAATCAAACTACGAATTACAAGACCGCTCTGGCAGGCGTTCAGAGCCGGTCCTAATGGACCCAGGTGGTCTATTAAAGTAAATGTGCCAATGCTTCATCGGCACAAGCACATATATACTCTCTTAACTACAAGCCAATCTTTACAGTGACTTGGCTAACGACATATCTTGCAACGAATTTCCTTGTCTGTATATTATAGCGGTGGACGGATAGGGCTACAAGAATCCTTTTTTTTTACAACGGCATTTGGTGGTTACCGGGGCGCTTACATTGGTTTGGATACCGTGGGTTTCTTGTTATTATTATCGGCGCATATATACCCTGGGTTTTGGAATATGGACATGGGACGGTGGTGGATGAATGTGTTTAGATACGCACCTATATACATATATAGCATGGATGCAATTCTAGTCATGACCCGAGGTCAAATTCACTTGTTAATATGCATAACTTTTTAACCATCTGTGATGTAAACCCATCAACAGTTCTCTTTAAACATGTGTGATATGGAGCATGCGGGCGTGTAACTCGTCGAGATGCATGTTGATATATAATGCTTGAGATGTAATTTGGTATTGTTTTTATTTCTTTCATGCTAGATGTCTAGCCAATTTGCGCTCGAAATTAAATGTCGAAAAAAAAAAGTGAATAATGTATTCCCTCCGTAAAAACGCCGACCCGTAATATCGCAAAATCCTCCTCAAGTTGTACATTGAGTCGTCTGCTCTCCCCCCTTCCTCTCCATTTATTGCTTTTTCGTTTCTTGTCTTGTGTACATCACTGCTCATCTTCCACCCCTTGATGGCCCGCCCATTTTTGCCTTTAGACGCAGAGTCGGTAACTGGCATAACGGCCCGCCGTCTCACTCACGCGGATAATCTTGACCACCTGCCCGCGCTTCAGGCCCAGGTAGCGCGCCACGGGGTCTTTTTGCAGGATGCGCGGCAGCTGCGTCTCCTTGAGGCGGTAGCGCTTGAGCAGGGCCGTCTTCTCGTCGCGGCTCAGCAGGACGTGGCGGGGCACGAGCTCGTGGTGGGTGATGTTGACGAGCAGGTCGTCCTCGAGGAAGCACTCAATCTTGGCGAGGTTCTCGACCGACGCCAGCGACTTGCGGGCGGCTGGGGACAGCGGGACGTGGGTGATCATGATGCCCGTCTTGTAGTTGTTGGTGATGGTGTACTTGGCGAACTGGCGGATCTGGGCGACGCCAAACTGCTTGTCGGCGAGGAACTCGACCCAGATGGGGCCGCAGTCGGGCACGGGGTCCGGGTTGGCGTCGGTGGCGGGCGGCGTGTGCTTGCGCAGCATCGAGTCGGAGGGGCGGGCGGAGAACTGAAGCTTGCCACGGCTGGGGGGAACACATGTTAGAATCTTTCGCGACGGTGGATGGGGTTAACGCACTTGACGCTGCCGTCGGGGTTGCAGAATTCGCTGCGGAACCGGTCGAGGGAGATGCTGATTTCGTCTTCGGCGAGCTCGTATTCCTGAAAGAGTTTCGAATGTTAGCCGTCGCGTGGCCCATGGCTTTGTTGCATCCTCAACCTGTAGCGCTGCAGTCGATTGCGCGCGCGCAGGCGCAGATAGCAGTATGCACGGTCAGGTGTGAAATCGTACTCTGTCGGCAACCATTTCGTGCACCGTCTTCCATGCTCTCCAGAGTCTCACGACCTCCTTGGAGCGCGCATCATTGGCAAAGTCATCCATCGTGGCTGGGGCGTAAAAAAAAAAAANGGAACAAGGAAAAGAAGAATGCAATGCAACAATGGAGAAGAGATCCGCTAGGAAGTGTAAAGATGTTATCCTACGCTCTGCTGAATGACTGAGCCTCGGATTGTCGTGGTTTGATATAGAGGCGTCGTTTGAACAAGGGCGAAAAAAAAAGTTGCCATTCGCATATCGCCTGGTCCTGCCACTGGCTTGAGGTTCGGGCGCGCGCTGAGAATTTCCTAGCTGCTGGGTCATGTGATTCGCCCGTCTCGTTTGT
>JANAKD010000787.1:0-13044 GCA_027627215.1 Lecanicillium saksenae | reverse complement strand
CTGTTGACGGGTGTCGCTGCGAGTGGTGGCGCATGTGAGAAATCGAGAGTGAACGGCGTGGAAGCGGAGGAGAATGTATATGACGACAGCCACGCCGAAATATATCAAGAATGCCATCATGGAGCAAGCTTTCCAGGATTCGAGACGTTGATGGAGCAGTGTTGGATGATGCGACTAACAGTGGTTGATCGCAATGCAAATTACGGCAACGCTAGGCAGCCGTCGCAGGTTTAATTGACCACGTATGCAAGTTCCAATTGTATTTTCGGAAACTAATGTATCTAGGCTTGTTATTACAGCAGAAAGCCACACATTATTTATTTTGAGAGGAGGGAAAGCAGCTTTTATCGCCAGTCGCTACCCCCAGCCAACTCTTTTTGCCTCCTTCACGGGCTAAACGGCAGGAAATTAGGCGTGACTTGATGCAAAGTGAAATTTCAAATTCTATTGATAATGCAGAAAAAAAGAATCTATAGATAAAGAGTACACGTGGGCAATTACCCCTCTAGTTGACGTAGCTCTTGACCAGGCTGTAGACCTGCTTGTTGATGTCCTGGAGTGGGAACTGTGCTCGCGGGCCGGCGTTGGTGCCAGGAACCTTGGGGTTGGCCGCATCCGCAAAGAACTCGTTGACGGCGTACACGCGTCCGCGCAGCTGCATGCTTGCCACCGAGAAGGCCTCCTCGGACATTTTGGGGATGAAACCGACCTGCTTCGCGGACTGCCATCCGTCTGTGGACACCAGAACCGTGGTTCCCTGGGTGTTGTCGGACACTAGGAGAACCTTGCCATCGTATTTTGGCGGCATGAAAGCGCCATCCGAGCTGCCCCAGACCGACGCGTTGTATCCAGAGATTGGGATCTCAACAGGTTCTGGCGCCGCAGCCTTGGTGTCGAAGCGAAGAAGTCTGCGCCCACGGCTCTCGGTTCCGACGAGGAAGTCGCCAATGGGTACGATTCCGCTGAGGCCGGCTTCAATTGGGCTAGCGCCTGGTGCAGTATAGTTGCTGAGATACCAAGGTGTAGCCTGAGTGCCGTCGGGGGTGACCTTGATGATGGCAGAGGGATACGTGCAAACCGCGTACGTGTTGCCAGCGGCGTCGCTCGCTGCGTCTTGGCAGCCGCCATATGCCCCATTCGTAACGGCCGAAAGGTTGGTGCCCCAAAGAACCTGCCGCTCTGGGCTGCTCAAATCGACCTTGTAGAGGAAGTTGTCTCCGGTGACGTTGGCGCCCTCCGTGTCAAAGGCGACACCGGCGTTGACGAGGACGGACAGCTTTCTGTTAGCCGCGTCCACGTCTATACCACTGGCGTGGAAAACGGGCTCCATGGTTTGCGGAAAGTTGATGTTGTCCTCGAATGAGTTGGAAGATGGGTTGTACACGGCGACCGACGCATTGTAGAGCACGCTGTATAAGTCAGCCTTCACGATGCAGTGGGAAACGAGATAAAAGTATTGTCTGGGAAAGGTACCTGAAGAACGCAAGGTCGCTGGCCGGATCGTAGTCTGCATTTTCAGGGTACAGCTGAAAGTTGTTCAGAACAAGGTCGCCGGCGCCGCTGCCACAAGCCGCTGGCATGGAGTGACCAACGGCGCTCAGGGCGAGAAGAGATGCGAAAGAGCTGGGGCGCAAGGTGTACATGGTGAATTGAGTTGATTGGATTAACTGGGCTGAAATGCTTGCCACTTGATGATNAAAAAAAATGTTATCACATTGCGAAACTATCCATTTAATATATCTTTTCGAAGACGTTGGCAACCGACAGCGTCAAGATTGGCTCAGGTAACCAAGGTGGGATGGTAAGTGGGAGGCCGAGTGGGAGAGCTACCGCAGTGGAGTAATTGAGTCGCGGAATTCGTGGCAATGGTAGACTTGATTACGCACCTGCGCAGCGCTGCTTAAATTACGGGGCCTGCAGACAAACCATGCGCATGATGCCAAGTCCATTGACACAAATGACAAGCCGGTGTCTCCCGCGGGGCGATGCTCTTGGCAACGGCAATTGAACTTCGATGCAGAATAGGCACGCTGTTGTGGAGGGGTTGTAGGAGGCGCACGCTAGGCTCTACAGTGACGGCTGTCGCTCAGCCACGATGTTGCTGTTGAGCGGCCAAGTGTCCCACTAGGCCTATGCGCGGCCATCGTATGATTGTTGCGTAGATTGATTGTGCTTTGCTGCTGAGCAAATTATCAGATGGCGGGGGCATTACTCAAGGGGAAGTGGAATGCCGTGTCAACACGCCAATGTATTGCAACATTAGTGGACAACAGAAGGGGTTTTAGTTTGTTATTAGAGCTCACGACCTTAGAAGTAGCCTTAAATCCATATGGCCGACGAGGAAGCTGTTCCGTGATATTTTCCCTTTATAAATTGTATAATAATGCTTAAGCATGCTGGCCGAACGCCAAGAAAGTCACTGCACACTTCCGTTGATTAGTGTACATGTAGCGCTCAGGACAGATCAAGTTGCAGCAGCCTGTCAGTCACCTGAGCTGAAACAGAGCAACCCCAGACTAAATGCGAAGTCACGGAAATGTTAAATGTACCCTGGGTTAGTTGGCAGGGGAATTTCGCAATGCAGCAAGATCGGTGAGCAATGTCTAACCCCAGTACAAAATACGCTCCGTCAATAAGGCGCCCAGCGTCGACCTTTGAAGAAGGTCTTATTTCGCCCGATAGAAATTCTTTTTCAAACTAATATCAAGAAGCCGTTTAAACAATCCAAAATTTAAGCTCTATCGAAGAAAACCGTGGTATAATTGCCACAAATTTGGGCTACCATGACCGACGCAGCGCAAGGAATGTAGGCAACATGAATACCGGAAAGGAGGCACGTTAAATTCACTCAGTTATATAATTAACTCATCTAAGCTGCTAATTTAGGATGATAGCGTCAAGAAAAGCCTGTGCAATATGCCAGTTTGCGCGTGTCTTGGGATGCAACATCTTCATGAACCTGTCTTCGCCGCCGGTGATAGTTACAGAACCATCTGAGTTCCGGATCGCTGAGCCACCTTCAGAGCTGGGGACTCCATTGTAAGCTGAAATTGACAGTGCATTGTTCGCAATGTACTTTGCTACCGAGCGAAGCATAGGAGCCAGAGGAAGACGCGGGTCCACCGCGTCGCTGCATGTTGAACTCGTGACGTTCACCGACCAGTTAGACACGGCTCCTGGGTTCTTTGGCGGAGGATTAATATATCCTTCATTTGATGATGGAATATCGTCGTAGCCATCGTTGTAGAAAAAACGCCACTGTGGCCTGCCCCTCGGGGGATTTCAGTGTCTCCTTGACTCCAGGTTCGCAAAAGCGATGACCATTGTAAATGCTAGGCGTGCTATCTATATCGACGAAGACCGCCTTTGTGTACTCGTAATTGAAGCTGTACCTGCTAATGGCATACTTGACTTTGGCATTGAGGCGATTAGACAAATTGTTCAGCCTCCGCCGGAAATCCTGAGTGAGCCAGTTGCCTCCCCAAAGCAGGTACTGGGAGAAGTAACTCTTGTAGCAGGTAATATCGGAAGCGTAAAAAAACTGAAGATATCCCGTCCAGTATACGACGAGGCGGCGAAGACCATTGTTTTTCTCGAAGATAGCGTTCAGGGTATCGTGAACCAAATCATCAATCTTGTTGTTATACAACATGAATCCTGACTTTTTTCCCTTGCCGCTTTTAACCCTTTTGCTCAGGCTCTAGTCAGCCGCGGGCTCACTGACGCTGCCGAAGCCTATATAAGCCAGCCTACGCCGCTCCCTAAGTCCCATGAGCTTTAGACTGAACCCGCCTGAGCTCTCCGGCTGGCTCCTGAGCAGCTCCTGGCTTCATATAAGCATTAAAAAAATGTTTATCTATACCTAATATGTCCATAGTAATGCCTAAAGACGTGGTTTCTAAGACTAGAGAGCCTAGCTAGTATAACTATAAGTTTACTTACTCTTTAGCTACCTTTCTTCCTTATTTACTAACTCTCCTCCTTTAGTATTTTTTTTAATTAATAAAAATAATATTAAATATAAAAGAGTTTAAAAGATAAGACTAAGTTTATTATAATTATAATATTATTTATTAATAAATTACTAATAATAGGTATCTTTACTTTAATAAAATAGATATTAATATTTTATAATGTAGTTTATAGGTGAGTGGGCCACACAGGTGAGTAGGCCACTTCGCGTCAGTTTTTAATTAATCGCATTTAAAGCTCCCTAACCAGATATAGAATGGGGGAGGCACCTGTGCCTCTGCCGATTCTGGATGTCACAACACATTTATGGTACCGGATAGTAGAAAGTGCGGTGGAGATGTCTCTTCCCAAGAGGCGGAGCATCGGCGAGGGTGGAATAACGCTCGGCTACTCGTGTACTGGCGAGTACTCGTTCCCATTGATCAAACTTTCGCCGTCGGCCGGCGAAGGTCTGCAAGGCTTCCTCACAGGCGGCAATCTGCTCGTCTACCACATTTTTGCGCGGCTCGCCCGTGACGTGCGCACGCGCATCATCCTCGACGAACCGATCGCCATCCAGCCCTTCCATGAATATGCGCAGCTGGTACGCTGT
Organism: Lecanicillium saksenae; assembly: GCA_027627215.1. Lineage (NCBI taxonomy): Eukaryota > Fungi > Ascomycota > Sordariomycetes > Hypocreales > Cordycipitaceae > Corniculantispora > Corniculantispora saksenae. Next base: position 8,480 of record JANAKD010000787.1, on the reverse strand, counting down.
CGGCCGATCGTCATCCCCGACTCCCAGGGCGAGTCCCAAGACATAGATATCAGCGACGACGAACAAGAGACGCGGGACGCAGCCGACCCGCTACCTCCGCCAGACCTTCCCGAGAACATCTGCTGGCTTAACTACTCCCCGTGGTCACCTTCGGGCTCGTGGCGTGAGATGCTGCTTTCCGTGGGACCAGGCCGGGGGAGGAAGGGCTTGGAGGGTAGGCCTTGCAGGACCGTCGTCGTCGCGACGCTGACTCCTGGGCAAAAAGAACGTGAGCTTGCTACTCCAGCCACAGCCGCGGCAACCTCGCAGTCACAAAAGAGGAAGCGGCTCCTTGGGGACGACAGCCCAAGGAGCCAGGAAGAATTCACCCTACGTCCAGGAGACGAGGGATACGTGGATCTGACCGGTGTCCTAGATGAATTCACGCAACCCAGAACATGCCCTGGCTGTCACGGCTGTTCGCAGTGCACCAACAGCGAACCTTCGCAATGCAGAATCGCGAGTACTTGATTTCTCTACTCTACTTCCCAATATAATATGGACAAGTGGAGAGTGCTCGGGCATGCAAGACGCATCGGCGTCGCAACATCTGAAGAGACAGGGGCCAATCAAGGAACAGAAATAGGGAAAAAAGGACTCTGAGGCTCAGGGGTGACGAAAAGACGCTTGATAACAAGCTCAGATGCAGAACGTTTCAAAGCAACCAGGCAGTCTGTCTAATTTCAATGGCGTGTCTCAGCGGGTGACTGGCACAGCTCAGTGGGTGACTTGCGCAGCTCAGCGGGCGACTGGCAAGCCCAGCGGGTAGGTGCTCCTAACGATGTCGCTGCCAGTGCTTGCTGTTACACAACCTCAGAGCCCAAAAAGAGGATGCAGCTTCTTGAGGGCGAAGCCATGTGCAGGGCGACTCACCGCGGGGCTCCCAGTTGCGTTCCCTGGAGCCGCGACTTTCAGTTGGTCCAGAAGCCCATTACCTGTGAGTATCCTACCAAAACCTCCACCTCTCTACTGCCGTGCGTTTGTCGAACTCGTCCGAGTACGGGAAATTGGTCCATGCACCGCGAGCAGTTAATATTAGAAAATAAACTTCCAATATTGTGTTTCTGTTCCTATTACATGGCCGTACAGTAGCCAAGAGTACCACGTTGCAGCGTTAGCATTCATCGAAAGCCAAAAATCTGCCTAGGGGGACGCAGCCGACCCCTGACCTCTAGAATTTGATTCGCCGCAGTAGTCGTAGCCAGCACATAGGCGTGGAGGCACACTGAACCCGCCTGAAGGCTCGCAATACCCGCCTAAAGGCTCACAATACCCCGCCTGAAGGCTCACATCTGGCCAGGCTGGCGCAGCACTAGTACAAGATCACGATTGAAAAAAAAAAAAATTGGTTGCCGTAACTATCTAGCAAAGCATATTAATAGTACCGCATATCAGGGATTGGGAATGCGGGCACGTATTGCATTTACTGTGACTGAATGAGCCTACTACCTAGGTATAATGGCATACCACGACAGCGCACCCTCGCAACAGCGAAAGAATTGAAACGTACCATACCAGTTTGGGAGAGTTCAATCGCTCTTTAAATTTGCGACGCTTGACGCGGCGGTTTTGAAGTGCTGGTAGGTGCCTTGCTCCATGGCGTAGGAATGCTGGTGCACATGAGGGAGGAGGGAGGGAGGTTCATACTGTAAGCCCGAAACTCCCAACTGAAAGCAACCCCACCACGCGGTATCATAAAGCAAGAGTCCTTTGGCCAATCGTAGCCGCATGTAAGCGCGCCTTCGGANGGGGGGGTTGATGTGCTACGCGGGAATCATTTCGAACGGGTCACCAGCAAGCCATCTGGTTAGATCGCATACCGAAGAGTATTAACCCTCAGCAAGTGCGGGTGTGCCATGGAGGCTAGCAGCAATAGCACCCCATAAAAGGTTAGTTGTTAAATGCGTTTTTACACTAAAACTCACACTTTTCAATTATCTACTAGTTATAGATTAAATTCTTGATAGTAAATTATAAGTAAAATATACTAGATAGAAAATTATAAACTATTTATTTTCTTCTTATATTATGTGGTCTTTATATTGGTCTAGGCGGCTAAGTAAAGTCTTAAAGTTAAAATTGATATTTTCTAGAAATTATTATCCGCTACAACCCACTATAAGTCTACAGCACTAGCGACCCATCAAGAGAAACTGCGCTAGAGCCAAGTGGCTACGCCGAGGCTGCTGAATCCCGCCCTCCAATGCTCACCGGCCGGAGTGTGGCCTACCCACCACGGTGTGTCCCAGTGCCGAAACAAACGGCACTGGCAACACGAGAGGCACCAGTACTACGGCAGTCCATAGGGTAAAGTGTCTAAAATCAAATTCGTATGCATCTAGCGTGTGTTGATTGTTATGAACACGCCCCGGGTGGAACACATAGCCGTTAGGTTACTAGGTGACCATATAGACTACCGGTCTTATCGGGGCGCTAATAGTGGGTATAAGCTCGTAGGAATATAAATATATATAACTCCTGTAGTTTTGATTTTTCTTTTCTTTCTATAATATTAATCTATTTAGTAAGTGATTAATTCCTTGTTATTCTTTTTATGTATTTAGAATCGCTTTTTTAGGCGTGTAATTCACTGTATTCTATAGCCTACTATATACTATATTATATTATAATAATAATCTATAATATAACCCCTAGAATAAGTATATATTAACTTAATTAAGTAGATATTATTAATAGGCCTTAATTACTATTAATAGCTCTTAATATACTTTAATTACTTCTAATTTATCTTAATATACCTTAATATACTTTAATATTCTCTATATAATAATAATTAATATACCTTATGCTAGATTAAAATCTAATAAACCTGATTTCCCTTAGCCGAGAAAAATCGATAATAAACCAGTCCTATCTAATAAGACTAAGCTTAATAACACTAGTAAGAATATAATTAGAACTATAAAGGCTATTATAGAGGTATATAAGTTCTTTACCTTTATTAGCTAGAATTATATTAGAGGTAGTACTTATCTAGTAAGTATTAACCCCAATTAAGTCTATATAAGTATATACTAATACCTATAGGTAGGCAATTAAATAATTCCTTAAGCTCTAACCTAATCTGGCCTATAATGAGATAATTAAGCCTAATATAAACTTTTCACGCCCATAAGGTGCTAATTCTCTTCTTAAGTATATATATAGAGATATACTACTTAGATTGGACTAGTGTAGTGCCTACTCGAAAGGGAACGGCAAGTATTTAGCTTGTGTGATCCTGATCGGCATGAATCCAGGTTATGCGAGCTGCTACTACACTGGATTGGCCTTAAAGTATTCACTTTTAGGTAAATCGAGCTTATATAAGCCTATATAAATAGTTTACTAATAAAATATAGCTTAAACTGGTGGCCCCACGACTCCTCGTAAGCGAGTAAAGTAGATCGCATTTAATGACACCCTATTGAGCGCGAGTAAGAAGGCTTGGCTTGGTATAAGCTCCTCCCCGGCCAAAAAGGCTCTGTATAATGCCATTAGGACCCTGGTTAAGAGTATAAAGGGTTGTATATTCAAGAAGATAGCTAATATCTTTAAATTAGCCGCAGCTATTACTAATAAGAAGGAGGATAAGGATAATTAAGTCTAATTAATTCTATAAGGGATATATCTTTTTATATAAGTAATTAGTTATTAGATTACTAGGGTTTTTTTATATACTAGTGAGTATAAGGCTAATTAAGTTAATATAATATTATATTAGATAAAATAAGTATAAGCTAATTTAATTAAAAGCTTATATATTATATTTATCTTATAATTAATTAATCCTTCTTAATTATACCTATATTATCTTATTAGTTACCTATTTTAGTTATATTAGCCTTATTACTTACTTAATTAGATATTTTAAGTAATATAAGCTAAGTCCTTAGATCCCCTAGTTTTTTCCTACTTATATTAACTAAATTAAAATACTACTATAGAAGATTAACCTTAAGTTATTTAAGGATATTATTATAAACCTATATATTAATAAAATATTAATTAAAGATATTATTAATTAATTATAAGTAATATATTATATTAAGGTTAGTTATTTAACTTTATATACTAGCTTATAAGCTTAGGGACTAAAAAACTAGGTCTATACTCTTAAAACACCATTCTTTATTATATAAGTAAATAAACTCTTCTTTAAAGAATCCCTTATAGATATAGATATAATTAAATAAATATAATATAAATAATAACTCTTTTATTACTAAATAAAAGAATAAGATATAATTATATATAAATAATTATAAGAGTAGTTATTTAAAAAATAAAAAAGCTCTTTTATACTAAAAATATAAGGTTAAATAATACTCCTATTATATCTTTATTAAAATAGGTATATTATTAATTAAGTATCTATATATAATATATATTAATAAGTAAAGCTAGTTATTTAATCTAATTACTAGGGAAATAAACGGTTTAACTACTATTATTTTATAGTCCCTAGACTAAATTAGATTTAGTCTATTAATAACTATAATAAGCTTAAGTAATAGGGGTTTAAGATATATACCACTATTAATAGGTTTATATAATATATTATATAGTTTTATTATAGCTATTTATTTAGTATAAACTAGAATATTACTGTGTAATATCTCGCTATTATCTAATTAAGTAATAAGATACTAAAACTTATTTATTTAAACTATAGTTTAGAAATAGCTATTATCTTAGTACTATATTACTTCTTTATATAAGGTTATAAAGAGGAATAAAGACCTCTTATAGATATAACTAGGCTAGAGCTAGCCTAATTAAACCTTAGAGACTATTAGATCTATAGGCGAAGTATTAATAATACTTAAATTAAGTCTTAGTAGATATAACTTAATATAAATTACACCTATTTTTAGAGGGTATATTATATTTTTATTTATTTCTCTTTATATAAACTAATTATTATAGGGATACTTTAAATACTTAACTAAATAAGGCTATTAGGATAGTAGCTTACTACCTAACTATATTATATTAGTCTTTATTTATATAAATTATATATAGTTAGACTTATATAACTTTATATAGACCTAGAACTCTTATTATATTTGAAAATAAAAGAATCGCAGTTATATTTGCCATAGCCGACTAACTACCCTCTATTATATATTAGCTAATTAAGATTATATATAGATTATTAATAATAAACAGCTATACTTTTATATAAATTACTTTAAAGATATAATTACCTATATTAATAACTATTTACTATAGGAAATAATAGACCTTTATATATATTATATTAATTAATACCTATTATCTATTAGTTTAGATATTAGTAACCTTAATTTTCCTTTTATAGTATTATATATATATTTATAAGGGCAATTATATAAATATTTACTTAATAATAGTTAACCTTTACTATCCCTATTTATATACCTAATAAATAAACTAGAATAGTTATATAAGATTCTAAATTCTTTTTAATTTAATCTATATAATAAAACTATCTTCTTTTTCTCTTATTTTAAGTATTTATTAGATGTATTACTGGTGTCGCTTTTATATAAGTAGGCTTTTTTTAGGATGAGTTAGTATTAACCTAATTAAGTACCTTTAGTAATAGTAGGCCCTCTATATTCTCCCCTATAGATATAATTAATAAATCCCTTTATAATAATAATATATCTATTTTAATATTAAAGTTATTATCTATATCTTCTTTAAAATATATTAGATTATTAAGAATTATCTTTATATAGGTATAGAGGTAGTAAAATTAATAAGAATTACCTATTAGGTGCTCTATTAGTATTATAGACTAGGGAAGTAATTTAATTACCTCTATACTAGTTAAAGGATACTTTAAAGCTCTTAAACTTATTAAAATATCTTTAAGGTAGGCTAATTTATTAACTATAAATAGATTATTAAAAGGATTAGGTAGGTCTAAGTAGTTATTATAGGGTGGTAACTAAAGAATATGGCTAATTAGTAATAATTCTCTATTTTTAGGCTTAATAAAAGTAGCTAGTATACTTTTATTATTAATTAATATATTTAGTAATAAGATAGAGGCTTATTATAACTGTTTAGAGGTGATTAAGGCTAATCTCTCTTATAGATCTGCTTATTACCTCCTTTGTTTTTATATTAGTAGATTACCTTTAAAGCTAAAATATAACTCTTTATTTTAAATTAAGCTTAATAATATAAGCTTATATTAATATAGTATTATAATTCTAAACCCTATTATAGTAATAAGGTTAAGTATTAATATTATTAATTAGTAACTAGCTAAAGGGTTAGTAATTAAGCCTAGTTAGGCTTAATAGTAATTCTTAATAACTTTTTAAGTTAGTTAATATTTATCTACTTCTATAATAATAAGTTTAATAACTAATAAAAGAAGATTTTAATATAAAAGATATTCTTTATAAGGGTTTATAATCTATAGGCCTTTATATATACTAATAAGTTTAAGGTATAATATTAAATACTTTATATTCTTTATTATATTATCTTATTTAATAATATATTTCCTAAAATATAATAATATTATAATATAAAAGGGCGGGATTACTTAGATATTAGGCTAAGTAGCTTAGGTATTGACTTATTAAGTATAATTTATAACTATTAAGGCCATACTAAGTTATTACTAATATAATTATTATATATTATTATTATAGGGACCTAAAAAGGTATTAATAGCTTAGGCTACTATTAAATTATTATTAATCTATTAAATAGATAGTAAATTATTATTATTATCTAGTAGTTTAATAATAACCTAGCCTATTAAGCTTTATATTAGTATATTTACTTACTAATTATATAGTTAATAGAGGGGAATTCTATAGAATAGGTAAATATAAGTATTTATATATTTAATATATAAAATAGAATATTAAGTTAATAAGTATAAACCTAATTAAGTAGTTATTTTTGTTTTTATTATAAAAATAAAGTTATAAATTATAATAAGGTAAAATAAAGGCTTTTTTTTTATAATAAAAAAGGGGTAACTTATATATCTCCTAGATCTTATATAATATACTAATATTATATTAATACTAATTCTTCTTCTTCTTATTATAAATWTTTATTAAAGTAAAAAGGTAAAAGTAATATAACCTAATAATAAGGAATAAATAATTATAATTTAAGGTATTAATATATTAAGGTAGATAGTATTATTATATATAGTAATTAAAGGTAAAAAATACCTCTTAACTTAATATAAAGATATATAACTCTTTATAGATTAATATATTAATATAAGTATAAATAGCTAGATAATAAATAAAATTAATATAGATTAGATAAAATATTTTAATTAATCTACTAAAGATTAAAAAACTAATATATATTACCTTTTTATCTTTAATAGATATAAAAGTCACTATTTAACTATATTTAAGCTTTATTATTAGGAGAATAATATTATTATACTTTATATACCTACTTATTTTTTATATATACTCTAACCTCTTAATATTAATTATTTTACTCCTTTAAAAAAGAGTTATAGGTAATAAATTAAAAATCTTATAAGGGCTAATATTACTTATATTATAAAAGAAGATTTCTTTTTTATATTTTCTATTACTTTTACTAAATTAATAATAAAATAAAATATCTAAGGTAGTTTCTAAAGGGTTAAAATTATACCTTTTAATCTTAAAAAGGTTATTTCTATATTAGATCTTAAGTTTATAATACTAAGTCTTATAAATTTATAATTAAGATTATCTAGATCTTAGACCTTTAAGACACTATAAACTATAAAAGAGATAGGTTTATAGGCTTTTATTTTAAAAAATTAAATAACTAATTATTTATTAAACTCTCTAATTAAAAGTATAAAGGTACTTAAGTATATTAAGAAAGATATAATAATTATTATATATAAACTTACTCTTTTATATACTTAATTAAAGGTATCTAAAACTATACTTATATTAATTAATAAATACTAATAAGTAAAAGAAATAAGATTAAAGGCTAAAGGATTACTTTTAGTATAAGATAGAAGAGATTTAAAGGAATAAATAAATATAAATAGATAGGTAAAGAATAAAATATAGGCTTATAGTGGTTAGAAGGCGAGGGTTAAAATATATAGTCAATAATATAATATTTATAGTAAGACTAGATATAATATGCGCACCTATTTAATTAATATAGAAACCAGTAAGGAAGAGGTTTCTAAATAGTTTTAGATGTTTTTTTCTATTATTATTAAATTATTAATAGCTAAAGGGTAAAGGGTTAAATAAAGTGGCCTATTTACTTATCTAGCCTACTTACTTATTAGATATATTAATTTAATTATTATAACTTTATATATTATATAAATTATAAAGAGAAATTTCTATTTAATAATATAAATAATTTTAATTTATATTAAATTAATTAATATATTTATATATATATATTTTTATAATTAAAAATAAGAAATATTTAATAATTAA
>JANAKD010000786.1:0-13045 GCA_027627215.1 Lecanicillium saksenae | reverse complement strand
CGCAGGCAACGAAACAACGTACCAAGGCCGTAACGCATGTTGACGGTGGCGGCGGCACCCTTGAGAATACCAAAAGCCTTGACAATCGGAGGGGGCATGCGATCCTGGGGCTGGTTGATGCGGAAGTTCTCGAGGGATCGCTCGGTCTGAGCGCCCCAGTACTTGTCGGCAGGGACCTGGATCTCGCCAAAGGCGTCGCTCTCGGTGCGGGTAGAAGCCATTCTGATGGTGGTGCTGTGGAATCCTCGTTGTTGAAAGGATGAAAGATGCTGGCGAGAGGCAAGCTGCGGGGTGAAGGCAACTTTACATGTGGGCGCAGCTGCTGCAGCAACTCTGGAGCTCCTCGGCAGGCATGAGGACGCCAATCCCGTGGCTGCAACTCTGCGGCTAGTCGCACGAAGCATGGTTGTGGTATGCGCCGTTTTTTTAGCTTGTGAAGGACGGAAAAGATGGGGAAATAATGCGACACGCTTCAATCCAATGCGCCGAAACCTGCAATCTCACTGTCAACCGTGAAAGACGTATGGTGTTGAGATTTTCTACTTTTTTGCTGAGGCAGGTAATCTGCCAGCCAGCAGAAAAAAGGAGCGGGTAATATTACCACATTCTGGCTCCACACCACGCCTCCATACAGTACCCATCCACGAAATAGCCTCGCGTGGCATCACCACCTGGTGTAGCTGCTAACTTAATAGCAAATGTGTGCAACTCTGTTTTCCTGGGTATTATTTGGAATTTAATTGATTTTGTTACTTTCTACTTGGAAAGCCAATGTTACATCATGGTGTATGGAATTGGCCATACCAAGTTATCACGTATACTAAAGGTCCTGCAAGCCAGCTAATCAAGTCATCAAATTCACTACATTTGCCCACATACATTGCTTTAAGTAGCTATGGCTGAGAAGCCACCAGGGCTTGTTCAGCACGCGCTGTGTATTGACCGGATATCACAGCCATCGGAGCAGAAAAATCTCCAAGGAACTCGATTGTTGACGCTGGTGACTCGTCCGATCTGTAATTGCGTGGAATAATTCATCACAGCTGAAATAGACCTGCCCTTGCAAGGTACAACACACAAATTGCTTCACTGCTAGCATAGACTAGACTCATACAAGCTCATATTAACATATACACTAAATCATTACCCATAAATACATAGCGCCGTTCCTGGCCCCGGTAGGCCTGTAACCATTATACCTCCAGAATTACCCATAGAGAATACAATTAGATAAAGCCCTTGGTCAAACTCGGCGCACGGCTCAGACTCGAATCACCTTCTTCATCTTCAATCACGCCCAATGCGTTGATTCTGCTCCGAACACTGCCGCCGCCGCCTCTGATGCTCCCGATGCTGCTGCCACCCTTGAACGACTTCAAGCTATCCACCTCGCGCTCCAGGCGCAGCGTTCTCTCCTTCTCTTCCCGTAAGTCGCGCTCTGCGCGTCGTGTTGACAGTTGGATCGCCGACTCCGACGCCTGCAGTTCGTCAATCGTCTTCAGAAGCTTGTCGACCTTTTCGCGCATCCGGCTGACGTCTTCCGAAAGCTGCGCGTTCTGTCTGTCCTTTCGCTCGACCTGGCCCTGCAGGTCCTTGACGGTGCGATCCACATTGCGCGTAGAACGTTGCGATTGCAGATTCTCTGTCTCGTGTTTGTCGAGTTGCGATTCAAGCTATTACTATTGTTAGATGATGCGTGCATGTAGGATAGGAGCTCAGCTTACCTCTTGAATTCTCTTGTGCAAAAACTTGATATCTTGGCTGGCGCTCGAGAATCCCTTCGTCTCTAGATCCACCAGCTTCAGCTGGGCTTCATTGAGCGTACGCTCTACGGTCGCCTTTTGGGCTAGAACAGACGCGTTGTTCTCGCGCTCGCTGACAACTTCCTTTTGCATCTCAGCTACCAGAGCCTCTGAGCGACGCATTTTCTCAACTGCAGCTGTAGCAATGTCCTCTTGCTTAGCCAGGTTCGACTTGAGCTCAAGGACCTCCTTGTCCATGTTGGCTGCATCCCGGAGCGACGCGCTATCACCTCGGGCGAGACCATCGAGGCCAGCCTTTGCTTCCTCAAGACGGCTCTCCACATTGCGCTTCTCACGCATCAGGCGATCACGCTCAGCGGTGATCTCGTCGACACTGGTTCGCAGTGTGCGAACCTGCGAGAGGAGAGACACGACCTTGCCCTGGGCTTCGCTGTGGGCGTTGGCGGCCTCCTCACGAGAGGCTGATACGTCGGACAGAGTGGCCTCCATGCGTGCCTTCTCCTTAGACCAGGTAGAGCTGTTCAAAACCTCATCGTCCCACTTGGATCGGAGGTCATCGAGTTCTTCCCGAAGTCTGGTAATCTCAGTTTGCTTGTACAGCTTCTCCTCGCGAGCGAGATCAAGTTCCTTGGTCAGGGTAGCAAACTCAGCCTGATACTTCTTGCGAGTCTGCTCCATGCTGGATTCCTTGTCCTCAATGTCCATGGCCCGCTGGCTGCGGTAGTCTTCGAGCTCGTGCTGAAGGCGCTTCTTGGACTGCAGTGCCGCTTCCAAATCGGTCGAGATATCCTCGACCTTTTCATCCAAGCGCTGGTTTTGTCTCTGCAGATCCTCGATTTGGTTGTCGAGTTTCTCGCGCTCGGCCATGGTCTCAGCCAGAGCATCTTCTGCTTCCTTCGCCTGGGACTTGGCGAATTGCTCAGCACGAGTAGCTTTGAGGACGGTGATCTCGGCTTGCTCCAGCTTGCCAAAGTATTCATCGGCGCGCGACTTGTAAGTCTCAAGGCTGGAGGTCACATCGGCCAGTCTGGCAGTCTCCGCATCCAATCGGATTTGAAGGTCTGTGTATTCTTGAAGAAGCTGACTGCGGCTTTGTGCCTCGTGCTCACGAGCTTGGGCCATCTCTTGCAGATCTGACTTGGCGTCTCGAACCTCAACTTCCAGTTTGGCGCGATCGTGACGCATTTTATCAAAGTGAGACTTGACGTCGGTGAGTTCTGCTACAGCATCCTTATGACTGTGAAGCAGGGAGCGGCGAGACTCTTCTTGGTTGTTGAAAGCGTCGAGCAGCTCCTCGTGAGATCGAGCCTGAATGTCACGCAGAGACAACTCGCCCGTACGAATATTCTTCTCAAGAGTGGACACCTTACGAGCAGAGTCGTCCAAAAGGTCGTGTAGGCGGCTGTTGGCCTTCTCAAGCTTTTGCATGCGACGGAGGGATGGGCTTTGCTCATCATAGCCGCTATCAGGACCAGGAGTAGCGCGGTCAAGCTGGCTTTGCAGGTGACGGTTTTGCATGTCCTTGAGCTGGAGTTGGTTGTGAAGCTCTTCCACTTCCGCCTTCAAGTCCATGCGGTTGTTCAGCGCGGCGGTGTCAGCAGTCCTGTCAGAGCGGGCGGAGTCCTGAAGCTCGTAGTCTGGCTGCTGGTTGCGACGAGTTGGTGTAGTTGTGTTGGAGATACGTCGCATCTTGGTCTTCTTTTGCGTGGGTGAACCGTTGAATGGCGCCTCGTTGAGGTGAATCTCCTCCAGCTTGGGGCGGTTAGGATCGCCTCGCGAGGCGCGGAGATCGGACAGCTGAGACTCAGCGTTGGAGCGAGCGGCAGTTTGGGCACGGAGATTTTGCTGCAGCTCTTCGACCTTGCGAACTAGGTCGAAATTGGCGGTAATGCCACGCTCACTGGTTCCATCCACCACAGGAGGCGCGGCCTCAGGATCAACTGTCTTGAGAATCTTAAGCATCTGCTCGCGAAGATCCTCAAGCTCGTGATCACGAGAAGACAAAGAGGCTTGCAGGGTTCGGACAGTAGATTGAGCCTGAGTGCGAAGCTGTCGCTCGGATTCCACGGTGCGGTTGGCCTCGGCAAGCTGCGCCGTGAAGTTGGACGAAGCCTTCTCGGCGTTGCGGCTGGTCTTCACCTCGCGTGCTACCTCGTGGTTGAGATCTTCCAGGTCGAGCTGTAACTTCTCTGTCCTCTTCTCAAGTGAAGCAATCGTAACCTGAGCCTCACCCAACTGTCTGTCGAGTACAGCATTGTGCTCCTCCAGTCTTGTCTTCTCTTTTTGAAGAGAAAGGACCTGTCCTCGAGATACATCGCTTGCTTTGGAGGTAGAACGAGCAATCTCCAGACCCTTCTGCTGAAGCTTGTTCAAGAGAGCTCTGTTGTCGTTTTCAGATGCTGTAAGTCGGCTCTTGACAGTAGTCAACTCGCGTTCCATACGCTCCTTGGCTTGGTCATTCTTCAGCCCAAACTCCCCAGAAGCAAGCATTGTCTTGTTGAGGCCTTCAATGTGGCGGTTGAGCTTGGCGCATTCATCTTCAAACCAGCCAAGGCGAGAGTGGGTGGCATCAAGGTCGCGCTGCAGGCTGGCTTCGCGATCCTTGGCGGCCTTGGATGCTTGAAGTTCGCGTTTCTCTTCCGCGAGCACACGCGCTTCTTCGATTTCGGCCTTGGCAGCGCGCAGCTTGCGGATTTCGGCACGTGCATCATCACGCTCCTGCTCGACAACCTTTCGAGTTTCTACATGTCTTCGCAGAGAATCTTGCTGGACATACAGCTCCTTCTCAATAATGATCTTGGACTCGTTCAGGTTGTCGAATTCGTCCTTGAGAGCATGATATTTGTGTTCGCCCAGAAGCAAGACATCGTCACGAGATTGTCTCTCTCGGCTGAGGTCCATTTGGGTCTGGTATAGCTCCTCCTTGAGATCCTTGATTTGAGATTCGAGCTGCTGCCTGTTCTTGTCAGCCTGAGCATCCTGCGACAGGCGTGCCTCAAGCAGATTCTTGGCGTCCTCAGCCTCTCTTTGAAGTTGAGAGTGCTTGGACTTCAAAGCGACAAGCTCGGCCTGAATCTCTCGAGACTTTGTGGTCGTCTTTTCAATGTCTTCCGTTAGGGCCTTCTTCTGTGCTTCAAAGCCGCGGCGTTCAGACTCAAATTGTCTCTTATCGCCGCGGAGCAGAGACAGCTCGCTTTCTTTGTCACGGACCAGATCTTCGTACTCGGTAGAAGTTTTGGAAAGCTGCGCCAGCTGCTTCTGAATATCTTGATTCTCTCGGACTGCGCGGGCTTCGCGTGTTTTTGTCAAGTCAAGCTCTTTCTGTGTCTCATGAAGTTTGACTTGCACTTCTTGGTCGACCTTGAGAAGCTTGCTTTCAAGATCTTGTGCCTTGCGGTCCTTGAGGGACAATTGGCTCTGGAGCATCTTGATTTCGCGCTCGAGGGCTTCTTCCTGCTCTGAGCGTTCGGACTGCTTTCGTGAAATTTCGTTGAATGATTGCTCGAGCTCGGCAGATCTTGTTGAAAGATTCTTTTTCTCATCCTCAAGCTTCGCGATCAAGCTTGCAGCCTGGGCAAGCTGGGTTCGGTGCCTCTCGAGATCTTCTTCAGCGCGGACCTTGGCTTCCATAATCTCATCAAGTTCGTCCTCAAGGCGCTCCTGATCTTCCAGAGCACCGGAAAGCTTCTCCTCAAGTTCAGCCTCGCGCTGTTGAAGTCTCTTGAAGATCTCTTCCTTATCCAGTGCCAGAGCTCGCTCGCTCTCTAGAGTTTGCTGGACACGAGCAATCTCGGTAAAGCAGTTGCGGCGCTCCTCCTCAAGCTTTTGCTTGTTTTCCAACTCAATGCGCATCTTTTCGTTTAGCTGCTGGATCATGGCGTCTCTCTTCTTCACTTCGGAGGCAGTTCTCGTTGATCCGAGCATGGGCTTCATCTTCACAATAAGATGCCACCAGGGATTCTCTACGAGATCAAGATAGACGTTGAAGTTTCGTTGAATGATTCGGGTAGCCTCTGTTCGGAAAAGTCGCTTGTATGCTGCACGGCGCTGAACGAAGCCACGCGCAACAGACTGAAACCGCGACATTATCTCGGTAATCAGTGCATCACGCTGTTCTTCCAGCTCGGCCAGAACACCGGCACGGAAGAAGACTTTGGTGAGGCCCACACGGTAGAGCGCCTTATCCAAGGCAAGCTTCTCAAGCATAATAGTAGCCGCCGTCTGACCATCCAGGTGGCCTTTGGGCATATTGGAGCAGAGAACTTCGTATCTTTGGCGAAGCTCGTCAAAAGAGAGGCGGTTGGGGAAACCAGTTCGAGCGATTCGAATACCCTCCAGCACACCATTGCAACGCAGCTGGTCCAGAACAAGAAGGTTGCTAAAGGTCTTGGGACGCTTCTTGTGATTGGGAAGAATACAGCGCACGAAATGAGGGTGCGTGGAGTGCAGTTTGCTCATCAAATTGTGAAGCTGCTCCTTGTGCCGCTGCGCGACGGTTCGGAACAGACCCTTCTTGACACGGTTGCGACCTCCGCCGACCTCATCATCGGGGTCAGCGCAGTCGGCAAACAGCGTAGCGACATGCTTATCGCCAGATGATGCAAGAAGACGGGTGATGTTGTCATTAAGAGGGTCCTTGTTCTTCTCTAGCCAGCCGCTAGTATCGTATTCGACTTCAGCGGCGTAGTGTGTGAGGATGAAACCGGCGCCAAGTCTAGATGGGCGGTACTTGGGAGTCTTCTTCTCCCACAAAGAGTTAAGCTTCTCCGTGAAAGTCTTATCGGTAGCCTTGGGCATGACACTGTCTTCGTCGAGGCAAGAAAAGATACCAATAGGGTTGGATAGCTCAATGAGATCAATTGTTGGCTGCAAGTCTCGGCCGAAATCAATGAACTGCCACTCAATTTGCTCCCTGGCGTATTCTTCTTGCTCCAAGACGAACATATGGTGGTTAAAAAATTGCTGCAGCTTTTCATTGGTATAGTTGATGCACAGCTGCTCAAAGCTGTTGTGGTCGAAAATTTCGAAGCCGGCAATATCGAGAACGCCAATGAAGTGCGACTCGTCGGGGCCCATGCCTGAGCTGTGCAGCTGATGATTGATTCGAGAAACCAAGTCACCAAATCCGCGTTCGTAAATACCCTTGGCAAGCGCATCAAGAGCCAGGCGAACCTGCTCAGGTGTTTGAACCTTCTCAACCCATTCGCGCCCAGCCTTGACCTTGGGGTGCAGCAAACCGCGAATAAAGGGCTCAGCAGGTACGCCAAGAAGTTTGCAGACTTTTGCTACCTGCGCTTTTGCTTCTGGAGAGAGCGAGGCCTGATCTGCACTTCGACTCTCCTTCCTCACTTCGACATTGCCAAGATGCAAGACTGCGGCGATCGTTCGCAGGATGGCCATTTGATCTTGCTCTGAAAAGCCCATGACGTCAAACGCCTCCATGAGCGTATCCCATTCCTCGGTATCCGAGACTCCCACAATGCTGTCGTTGCCGTCACGAGTGTATAAAAAGTCGCCCGTATCGCACCCGTCGAGCATGAATTCTTTCTTCATGCGGGTGTTCGCTCCTTTCAGAAGCTGATAGAAGACATGGTAGTTACGTTCTTGACCGTTGATGCGAACCACTCTTGACTTTTCCAGCAGGTACCAGTTGATGTGGGCGCCAGTAATAGCGCCATTGCGGTTGAATTCAATTCGAATAAACTTGCCGAAACGCGAAGAGTTGTGGTTCCGAACAGTTTGAGCGTTACCGAAAGCCTCTAGAATCGGGTTGGCGCGAAGAATTTGCTGAGAAAGGTTGGCATGCTGCCCACGATTTCTGCTCGACGAGTCGGATTGAGCCACCGCAGCAAGATATTGAATGACCTTCTTCGTGTTCTCAGTTTTACCGGCACCAGATTCACCAGTGACCAGAATGCTTTGGTTGGAGCCTTCCTCAACCAAATTTCGGAATGCTTCGTCAGCAACTGCGAAAATGTGTGGCTTGGTGTCCTCTCGACTTCTCCCTCGGTACATGTTGATGTACTCATTTGTATATATAGGCAATGGGCAATATGGGTTGACGGTGACCAAGAAGAGACCGGAATATGTGTAAATGAGGTCGGATTGATATCGGATCCGGAGGTTGTGCACCACGGAGGCTTCATTAAGATGCGTGAGTTCAGCCATGTCGTTAGCCTTGTCGAATTTCGCGGGGTTAACTTTGTCGAAGCCTTCTGGATCAACTTCGCGTTGCTGTGATTGATTAGCAATGGCCACGCTTGCATGAGCTGGTAACACTTACGCTGCCGTCATCGAGCTGAACCAAGAGATGACCACCTGGTCTCTCTTCAACGACCCATCCTTTGACAAAAGCTTCTTCGGGATCCTTAAGCCACACATAGCGCTTGCCAGAAAAGTCGTTTTCGCCCTCAATGCCTTTGACAGTGTCGTAGCTCCGCATCATCTCTTCTGTCTTGATAAAGGCGGGAGCAAATGTGCCCGAAGAGGGCGTACCGGTCCGTGAATCTCTGCGTCCATGTTTTATTGCAGGTGGAGTTAGTACTACACCCAGAGGATTGCCGGACTGAGATCGGTTGTGTGAGGGGCTAGTAGGCGGTTGCGGAGAGAAGAGGGCAGACTTGGGCCGGCTGCTGGTAGCCTGCGCAGGAGCCGGGGAGCCTGTCCTCGAGAAGGGGTTTCGCCGTTGGGACGGCGTATTATTCGAAAAAGACATTTCGTCGTCTCATTTACACCAACCGCTGTTGATGTACTTGGATTCAGATCATGGACGCGTATCAACAAGCGCGTCACTGAGTCTGCTGAGTGCTGAAAGCGGTCTCAGTGAGGCAATACGGAAAAAAGTACAAAGGAGATAGAAAATAGCGCCGAAACCAGGCCAGCGTACGAAAATAAAGTCGTCGATTGTCGTGTTGATGTCGGTAAAATCAAGGCGTCTGTGTCTCCCTCTGCCGTCGAATGGCTCGATCGACGCCTTTGAGAGGCTCGTTGCTGGGGTAAAACCCCACCGAAGTAAACAATGAATTTCACGTGATCTGACGTTACTCAGCGGGCGGGCAATTGTTGGCGAAAATGGCGCTAGCCCCGATTTGGCGCAACTGCGGTCAGCTCTCGTACCACCGCGATCCGATGCTTAATTTCATCAAAATCTCCATATCCTGAGACCGACTTCCGCGACCGCGTTTTAGAGACGCGACGAAGTAGGAAACACAGATTCCCCGAAAGCGTCAAGCATTCAATAGTGCAGAGCATATCGAAGGCAGACATCCCCCGCGTGACGCCAAATTTTAGGTTACCCCTTGTGGTTCGAAGCCTATGCCCTTGCCTATGACACTTCTGCGTTAAGGCAGCACCAGAGCTGAGGGTTAAACGACCTCGCCCGGGACAAATGGCACAGCCGGGATACGGCTCTGGCCATGGGCCGTTAGGTTTGTCATCGGAGCGAAGCGCGCTCGCCGMMGCCCAGGCTGTAGTCGTACCAGAAGCCACAGCACACGTTGACGTACTGCATCCCGAGCGCCGCAATCTCGGCGCGCTGCGCCCTGGCGACGGGGCCCAGCATCACGTCCTCGCCCATCTTGCTCTCGGCGTTGTCGCCGCCATAGCCGTTGGGCATGACGTAGCGGATACCGGCCTTGGCGGCGGCTTGGACGAGCTGGCTGTGCGTCTCGCGGGCGCGCATCGGCGCGAGGGTGATGATAAGGAACTGCTGGCCCTGCAGCGCGGCAACGAGGCCCGCTTCGTCGCTGTAGTCGACGGGCGCCAGGTTGACGCCCTCAGGGAGCTTGTTGGTGCTGCCCTTGCGAGAAAGCGCGGTGATGGTGTGCTTGCCGGTTTGCAGAAGAGAGGCTGTGATGCGTGCGCCAATGGTTCCGCCGGCCTGGTTCTGTTAGCGGCAGAAGCTGAAAGTATAGAGATGCACACTTACTCCGACAATGGCTACTTTTTCAATGGCATTAATGAAGCCAGGCTCTTGGCTTGAGGCGTATTCAGGCATGGCGGTGGTACGTGAAGGTAGCGAGAAAGTAGTGTAGAGTGGTGTAAGTGGTGTAAGCGTCTGGGAGTGTGTGAGCTGGATCCTATGCATTTGAGCAGGAATTGACCCCAAATTTATATATTTTGGTCCTACAATCACACTTATAGATTACGTCTAACAAACTAAAATCTATCCACTTTGACTTCCAGACGGACAATGCTGTTCACCGTCAGCCGGCACATCTGCGACAGCTGCTGGGGTTATCGCCGGTCTTAGCGGCAGCGGACTCCGTTCTTCTCCTGCGCCGCAGCAGCCGCAGCAGCCGCGGACTAAGCTCACAGTAATCACGGCAGGATGCAGCTGTAGCGGTCTTACGTCCGAGATGAAAGCTGTCAACTTGGTAGCCGGAATCCGATTCAAGGACGTAGATTCGTAACAGAGACGGTGACAGCATATGGAACATATGCCCATATCTTCATCCAGTTAGTGGCCATGCCAATGTCAATACATGTACGATCGAGAACATGCAGCAAGTCACCACTTTATGTATTAGAATTTGATGCTGTTGCTGGATTTGAAACTTTGCTTAAATATAAATTCATTTGATTTCATTTGTCTTTGCTGAAGGCATGCGCTTGCGTTTCTGCGACCTTCGCCTGCTGTGCCACCATAATCCGCCGCAGCCGATCGCCGCAGCAGCCGCACAGGGTCTGTCATTGCCCATGGAGGCTCGGAAATTTTCTTATAATACTATCATACGAAATTAAAACATCTCTATAGTAGAATGCAACTAATTGTATTAGGTATTCCGCCTGTCGGGGCCTCGCGATGGCGTGTATCAAAACTCCGCTAGCGGTGACCACACAAATCAGTATGTCCGCCAGTGCCACCGTCCCCGTCGCTCCTGTGTTGTCGCTGATGCTACGTTTCACGCTACTGACATTTCGAAGCAATCACATGGAAGACCGTCAAATAAATTAATGAATAGTTCAATCGTCTTCTATCCACGGGCCCGAGTAATTTTGAGGCTCGGGCTGCGGCTAGTCTGTATCATCCATCGTCCAACACAGACAAATCCGCGACTTGGCTGGAGTACATGATTGTGTACCAAACGCACTGATACCAATGCTCCTGCTTGACGCAGTCCTGCTTTTCTAGAAAAATAGCAAAGACTGTTGGCAGCCTGACAAACCCAGGCCGCCACCGCTCAAGAAAGTACAAATGAAAATTAATATGTAACTAGAAACTCACAGGACGCTGCGCATCACTGCGAGGGGCCGTAGCATCGACCCGGATTGTCATCACGACACTCAACCAGTAGAGTGAGCTTGAGAGCGAGCCAAGACCGGCTTGGCGCTCTCCTCGACCCGATTGGGAGGCGTCAGGATAGGGTGTTTATGTGTCTGATGTGTAAATTCAAACGAGGCTTGCGAGGATCAAATTTACCTCAACAACAAAGAATCAGGGAAAACAAAACGTGCAAAGTCAGCCAGGCGTTGAAAGAATTCCAGCGTCTGCTCATGTGCGTATAATGAACGAACAGCCAAATCACCGGCCTGTAGTCTGAGCCTGTCACGCTCGTCCCCCGCTCATGCCTCTGCGCGGAAAGGCGCTCAAGAGACAATGATGCCGTTGCGGCGGGAGACGTGGTGGACGTGCTCGTCCTCGGACTCATCCTCGCTGATGTCGCTGCCGCACGAGTCCTCGCTGTCGTAGCCGCAGCGGGAGCCGCCGCAGTCAAGCTTGACGCGCTCGCCCTTGCGGGTGATGCCATAGCGCTCGCAGGTGCAGGTGCTGCAGTCAGAGTTGGGGGTGCTGTAGCCGGAGAGCGAGGAGGAGGGCGAGGAGCTGTCGGAGCGGTAGGACAGGGAAGAGCYGACGGAGGAGGAGTTCGCGGCGTTGTCCAAGCTGGCCAACGACTTTGAGGCCAAGGGCGACCGCTACCCGGCCATTTTCCCTACCAACACGTAAGGGGCAGTACGAAAAGGTACATTTTTTTTATACTTGTATAACATGTTAGAGCATGACAACAGAATGATAAAGCGAAGGGGGTTTTGAGTTTAAGCAATAGCAAAATAATTTGAAAACAAAAAAAATTGCCGTAATCAGCTGTGTAATTGTCCGCAGAACAGCTTGAAAGAAAACTTCAAGCCTCTCAGAATTGCAGAATTCAATTAAAAAATTGAACCATCATGTAGATGAAAGAAATGGGGAAGGCAATGAAATAATGTAGAAATGTCTTACAATTGATTAAATAAAGCAGCGGCAGCTCAATGGCTGTGATATGAGAGTCATGACCGGCTGGCGACACGACAAGCTACGGGAGAAAGACTGGTCGCAAATTGAGCTTGGATTGTGAAATACTTGGCCGTCGCTCCACGTGATAGGCTGCCCATATTTTTTTTTTCGACAAGAGCGTAGAAGCTTGAAAGCTGCCGTCCTTCTTACCAATCAGCCGCATCACGTGACTCCGCCACATATCTGTGGCGCATGTAAAGCTGGGGGCGTACCAAGCTCAATTTCCGTGTCATGATAAGTCAAAAAGCCCATTCAACCGCGCTGCATCACCCTGCCATTCCTGTAAATTGCAGCATCACTTTTGCAATCAACTCGATTCGTCGTTTTTTTTTCTCATCAAGCGATCCTGATTCCACAACGACAACCCCATTTTCACAGCCTCATCGACCGAAAGCACCGGCGCGCAGAAACCATGGCGAACTTTCTGGCTTCCATCTTCGGCACGGAGCAGGACAAGGTCAACTGCTCCTTCTACTTCAAGATTGGCGCGTGCCGCCACGGCGACCGCTGCTCGCGCAAGCACGTCAAGCCGTCGTACAGCCAGACGATCCTGATGCCGAACCTGTACCAGAACCCGGCCTACGACCAGAAGAACGCGAGCCGCATGAACCCGTCGCAGCTGCAGAACCACTTTGACGCCTTTTACGAGGATATCTGGTGCGAGCTCTGCAAGTACGGCGAGCTGGAGGAGCTCGTCGTGTGCGACAACAACAATGATCGTATGTATTTTTTTCCCCCCTTCACTCGCCCCAATTTTTGTTGATGCGGGAAAGGCTAACAGTAGACCAGATTTAATCGGCAACGTCTACGCGCGATTCCAAAATACGAAGATTCCGCCCAAAAGGCCTGCGACGAGCTCAACAGCCGCTGGTACGCGGGCCGCCCCATCTCACTGCGAGCTGGAGCCCCGTGACGGACTTCCGGGAGGCCTGCTGCAGGCTCAACTCGGGCGAGGGCTGCATGCGCGGCGGCTTCTGCAACTTCATACACCGCAAGAACCCGAGCGAGA
>JANAKD010000785.1:0-13068 GCA_027627215.1 Lecanicillium saksenae | reverse complement strand
GGGGGCGCTGGCGCCAGCCTCTTCCGTCTCTTCGTCTTCGGTTTGCTCGCGGAGATCGCACTTGAGGGCAACAAGAACCAGCTTAACGCCGGCGCAGTTGTCAGCAATCTCGCCAACCCACTTGGACTCGACGTTTTCCAGTGAGTCCTTGCTGTCGACGGAGTAGCAAAGCATGATGAGGTCGGTATCGTCTTGAGGGGAGTTAGCAACCCAGAGAAGACCGGCGAATAGCGGACATTGTGTAAAGCTTACCGTATGATAGCGACCGCAGACGGTCAAATTCTTCTTGGCCAGCAGTGTCCCACAGTGACAGCTCAATGTGGACGCTGTCGACGAAGATGTCTAGCGATGTGGGTTAGCAACACCTCTAGAAGGCATAATATTTCGACAGTCTATACCGTGAACATAGTTTTCAAAGACGGTAGGCTCGTAGACGGTAGGGAAGTAGCTGTAGAGGCGTCAGCAGGCGTGGGCAGTGGGTGCGAGGTCATCGCCACATACCCTCTGGTGAAGACATTCAGTAGGGAGGTTTTACCGCAGGCACCATCGCCACTATCATCAATCGCTGTCAGCTGGGAGATCATTGATGCAAGCACCCGTCGTTGTTCGAAGCGACGGACGGCTCGGCTACGTAGGAGGCGGGTACGTACAGCAGCACCAGCTTGCGCTGGACGTTCTTTGATCCTCCGCAAAGGGGCATGTTGTCTGTCGCAGGCGATCGTTCACGAGGGTGTCGGAAATGGTTGAGTGCTGTTTCGGAGGTACTGCTTCGTCGAATCGCTTGCGATGAGCTTGGCAAGTCGGTGGTTTACGTGTGTGGCCGTCGTTTTTGGTGCGTGGGAAGAAAGCAAAAAACGAAGCGTTGATGCACCAGCACGAGGTAGCAAACCAGGTCGCAATTCAGCGCAAAGGGGAGAGAGGGGGGAGAGTTATGCTGGCGGCGGTATCGAGCGTCAGCAGCTGTCTTGTCGCGGTGCCAAGCCGAGGAGGGGTGAGAATGTATAAGGTAAGAGGAGGAAGAGGGAAAAATTAGAGTGCAAGGTCGAAGCCAAGGGTAGTCGAGGCGCGCCAGGTGGAGGATTGGAGAGAGTGGAGGACTTGGGAGATGATCGCAAGGCCACTCCCACCTTAGTATTGCCTCAGTGGTCCAGGGTCAGGGGGGGCCACTGCTGCCATTCCACCCACCTTAAAAATACGCGGGTGGCCTCATAACTTGGTAGTCAGTGCCCACTTGGGCGGCTGAACGAGGCGTCTCAAGCCACCGATAGACCATTAATAGGCTGCTCAAGGAAAAAAAGCAGGCTGACTCCATGAACGAGGCTTCCGTACTGGCTTGAAGGCTTTATTTCATCATATTTCATCTATACAGAAACCAAAAACACGCTTCTAAACGAAGCATCCGGCGCCTCGCGTTCGCCTCATCTTTGACCTTTAACAGTTCAATGCTAGCACTTCACTGCGAAACTTTGTTACTTCATGTACGCGGCAGAGCTGCGTCATCGACACTCTAACCTTGAATCTTCAGTAAATGTTCCATGCGTGAACGATTGGTCCTCATTGGTGCTAGTCAATTTCTGCAATGTTAATGTAGAATGTATTATACGCTCATAGGTTTCAATCGTCGTCTCTCTGGTATCCGTGCTTATTGCGTCCCATTCTGGTACCAAGATCCATATCTCCCGCCTGGCGATGTAGACCGTTTGTGAAGGCCCGGTCACCATTGCGCTCTCGTGCTTTATCGTCAGCATCTCGCGCGAGGCGCTCCTTCTCCTCAAGAGCGGCCAGTCGATCACTGCGATCTTGGTCCAGCTCGCTCGCGGCGCTCTGCATCGCGGCGAGTTTCCGTGCCTTTTCCTCCTCCCTTGCACGCTCGTCTTCCTTGCTATTGTTGTTCTGTCGTCCATTGCGATGTCCATCCCGCCTGTCACCATAACCGTTATGTCTTCTGTCGCCATTGTGACCGTTCCTAGGCCTATCGCCTCTCCTATCATATGAGTCGCGTTGTCGAGGTCGATCATTCTCTGGAGATCGTCCTCGCGATGGCCTTGAATCATCTTCTCGGTCTCTTCGAGGCGACCTGTCCTGTCGGCGTGAATCATCCCGCCCGTTACGTCGTCCGTCTCGTGAGCTGTCGCGACGATGCCGAGAGCTGCGCTCTTCGGAGTTGACTCTCGTGCGCTTTGTAGCTCTATCGCCGTCGCGCGAATCTGATCGGCGCCGACGTGGGCTGCGCGACCTTGAATGAGAGCGACGTCGTGATCGGTGTGACCGGTCGCGATCGTGGTCACGGTCCCGGTCTCGGTCGCGGCTGTGATGGCGGTGGCGGCGCTTGTGTCTCTCGTCACGATGCCTGCTTCTATCTTTCTTGTCGCCATCGTCCGACTTGCCCATCGAGGCCAATAGCTGTCTGCGTCGAACCGGGTCGTTCATCATGGCTTCGTATGCTGCCTGTTCCTGTCGCTTGATCGCCAGCAGCGGATCGTCGCGGATTTTGGCAGCGGTATCTCTGGCGCTGTTTGCATTCTGCGGAGCCATGAAGCTTTCCTGTCCAGCGTTCTTTTCGAGCTTCTCGTGCTCGTTGCCTTTGATCAGGTTGTCGATTCGTCGTTTGCCGAGGAGGTATGCTTCCATTTCTTCGGTCGTGCCCGCTTGGCCGTCGGTAGGTCCTTGGTACATCCAGTCGACTCTGTCCACTCTCTTCTTTCCTCCTGCAGCCTCTAGCTGCCGCTGCAGCTCCTCCTTGGCGCGCTCTTCTTTGATTTCATCGATGCGCTGTTGCGTGCGCTTGCGCTCCGCCAGAGCCTTCTGTTCTTCATCGTAAACAGCCGCCTGGTTACGCCGAAGCGTGGGATGGAACGATTTCTTCAGGTTCAGATCGCCGCCACCCATTTTTGCGAGGCGTACGAAATGTGTGTTTGAAGGATAGAGAATGCAGGACAAAGGTAAAGGCAGAAGTACAGTGGCAATAAATTTGAGGCTGGTTCAGGCACTAGCGTTGCCGCCTGCAGGCCCCGCTATATTTTTCGAGTCTGCGCTACCTATGGGACGTACGGCGCATTAAAGTGCCTGACATATCGTCACCTCTACATATTTCATCTTTGAGGCTGGTAATCACTCACTCAATTCCTACAGCTCGCTTCTTAAAAGAAAGTGGACAGCCTTGTTTGGACTCGCATAGCGCATACACAGGATGTTGCAGGATGGCGGACTTCTTGTGCAAGATGGTGGTGACTCTTCGGTGACTCTTCATTGTCTTATTTTAACTATTCGTACAAGAGCAGTGAGCTGCCCAAAAACGACCGCATGCTTTAAAAGTATTATACAAAGGGGATCGTTACTCCTGTTTGAGGATCGAAGGCGCATTACCAGCTGGCACGCTTGACGCCGGGGATGTTACCGGCTATGGCCTGTACTCTGAATTGGTACTGCATCAGGTTAGAATATGTGCGAAAATTCCGAGTTTAATCGCGCTTACTCGGCTCATCTTGAAGTCACTGAGAACACCGCGTCCTTGGCCACCCATGATGCAGCGGTTGCGAATCTGTGTAGGTCGGGTGTAGCAATGCATCTGCGCAAGCTGCAATTGGGCCTCCGCGCGGACTCGAGGAGAAAGTGTGGTGTTTCGGATCATGTATCGAAGCGCTTGTCTATTTTTTTCATCGTCTGTCAGCTCCTGTCTTCTCTTTCGCGTTCCTGTGTTCGCAGGAGGTTGCTCTGTCTATCGGTCGGGGGTAAGCATACCGCTCAGGCTCGAATTGCTCAAAAGTCTTGCGCTTGGTGTGGTCGCGGATCGTTCTGATGTTGTAAAAACAACCCAGATCGAGTTTCTTCGCTCGAAACATGGACATTTTGGCGGTATTGTGGTACTTGGGGATGAACAAGTATGGAGGACTAGAGGCTCGAGAAAGAATATCACCAAACTAGGGGAGTTTGTCCGACATTTAACCGAGGCGGGGAATAGCGCCTGTTAGTCCACCCGTGTCCTCACTGTAAGTCTGTTGGGTGTCTTGGTTGCTTCTGCTTAGTATTTCGCCAAGATTGTGTGATAAATTTTCATCTGGGCTTATTCTAGAGCACCGGAAGCAGTTTTTACTACCAGAGCGCTCAATCGCTATTGGTTCTTTGCCTGAATCCTCCGTCTGCGCTCGCCTAGCCTCTCATTATGGCAGTCATTGGAACAGTATCTACTGCATGACGGAGCTGTTTATTCTTTAAATAGTGCTGCTTCTCAACATTCTACATATCCCGTCACCTATTTGGAGAATTGTGAAAACTGGAGAATAGAGGAAGTTGTTGTCATTTTCCGGATTTAGGACAGTGTGGTTTGCTAATCTCTGGGCAACCATTACCCGGTTAGTCAAGGGTAGCCATGAGCCTTATGTCGTCGCCCTGCCGGAAGGTCCTGTGCGACAAGGCAAAACCCATGACAGTGTTGTCGGTAAGCTCATCTCAGGCGTCGTACTAGAAATTGGCGCTAGAGCCGGTAATTGGGCCGATGTTTTGGCAGCTTTCGTCCAACATGAGACATCCGATTCATCTCCAACTCCTACTGGCAGCAACACTGGATGTGAGAATCGGCTTCAAAAGTCAGTGCGCATGGTAGCTCTGCCACACCTGGTAGATATATAACGAAAATCTACGGTATCGAGCCAAATCCAGTACTCGCCAATTCTCTGCGGGAACGTGCTACTGAGCTTAACATGGGGGATCGCTACCAAGTCGCTTCAATTGGCATTGAGCAGAGAAGAGCGTCGACTCAATTTATATGTATATGTTGCCTTTGCAGCATATCAACTCCGAAAGAAACTATCCGCCGACTTTTACAAGGGACTTAAGCCTGGCGGTCGTTGGTATATTCACGAGCACCTCCAGGCTACTCGTGGTGGGCTCTTCATGAAGCCGTACCGGTGTAAGTAATACCGAGCCCAGAGCACAGCTTTCGCATTTGCTCAGCTATCACCTAATCAGCGAACTGACTATTTTAGATTTTCTTGGCCTTTTTTACAGCCCACTCATAGGTGGGTGTAAAGTTTGCCGCCCTACCCTGCCATACATTCTTGCTGCTGCTGGCTTCTCTGAAGTAGACACGGAGCAGCCTCCAGTGGAAACTTCTTATACCGTTTTCCCTCGAATCATTGGGACCTGCACTGTGTGAAGATGGATGGTATGTAAAGAATTTGAAGAGTCAGATCAATTTATCTAATGGGTATTTTATCTCGCCCAGTAAGTGCGTAGAGCATTGGCCGCTTTATCTACACGCAGGTATGGAGCGTGCTGCCTGCGCCACATCTGCTTCCAGCCTCAGCATGCCCTCGCAGCACATTCATTAACGGCACATCAAGATAACTAGATGTTCAGAGATGGCAATCATAAACTATCTATGAAATGCTGGAATTAAATTTTACAGATCAAATCTTAAAGTAGCGATGTATTGTGGGCTTATTTGAATGCTTTTACTTTCGCCGTTGTTAGCTGATTAAGCGCGCTAGCACCCAGCTGCCCAGTTAAATCTTGACACCACTGACGCATCACAGCCTCATTCACCAGCTCTGGTCGCGCTAGGCCTAATACACCATCCGCTCTCATTTCTCATCCTGACATTGCGATACACTGTCAATCAGTAGGCAGACAAAGCTCATTGATCTGGAACCCTTCAGGAAGGTCGGGGCGACGCTGACAAGTACGGAGTGATCGTGAGCAAATTCCGCGTCGTCGGAACCTGATTCGGCGCTATGGCCTCGGTCGCAAAGACGGATGACGACGGCCTGCTTCCCACTAAACCCCAGCATGGCATTAACGACGATTCCGGGGATTCTGACATTGAGCTGGAGGAATTGAGGGATGAAGTCGATGCAGATCTGCTTCCAAGCACCAGCGACGGATCATCGAAGCAGAGACACCGCCGCACGGGAGCCTCGGATCACTTCTTGGCCCGCATACTCAACTGGCGAATACGCAAACGAACACTTGTGATCCTCACGGTAGTCGGCGTGTTCTTAGTGCTTGGCGCCTTATTCGGTTGGGGGAGATATACGCAAACTCCCCCAGATGGCCAATCGCCGCCGTGGTATCCTTCTCCAAGGGGCGGAACGGTATCGCAATGGGCCGAAAGCTATGAGAAGGCCGCCAAAATGATTAGAAACATGACTTTGGCTGAGAAGGTCAATATCACGACAGGAACTGGATGGGCTATGGGGCTTGCTGTTGGAAATACAGGGCCAGCTATCTATGCTGGCTTCCCTTCTTTGGCGTTGCAGGATGGCCCGCTGGGTATCAGATTTGCGGATAATGCTACTGCATTCCCAGCAGGAATTACGGTTGGCGCTACATGGAACAAGGAACTCATGTTCCAGCGCGGCCAGGCACATGGACAAGAAGCACGCGAGAAGGGCATCAATGTCCTACTTGGTCCTTCCGTCGGCCCTTTGGGCCGCATGCCTGCCGGTGGTCGCAATTGGGAAGGCTTCGGCCCGGATCCATACCTCCAGGGTGTCGCTGCGGCAGAGACAATCCGTGGCATTCAGGGTGAGGGCGTAATGGCCACCATTAAGCATTTTGTGGCGAACGAGCAAGAGCACTTCCGCCAGCCTTGGGCGTGGGCTCTGCCTCACGCTGTATCATCCAACGTTGACGACAGGACCATGCACGAGCTTTACGCATGGCCGTTTGCGAATGCCGTGAAAGCTGGCGTTGCAAGCGTCATGTGTTCATACAATATGGTCAATAACTCATATGCATGTGGAAACTCCAAACTGCTCAACGGAATTCTCAAGGACGAACTTGGTTTCCAGGGATTCGTCATGTCAGATTGGCTTGCGCAGCAATCTGGAGTGGCAAGTGCACTGGCAGGACTGGACATGTCAATGCCGGGTGATGGCTTGGGCTGGACGGATGGAAAGTCCCTTTGGGGCCCGCAGCTGTCTCGAGCTGTCCTGAATGGATCTCTTCCCGTTTCTCGACTAGACGATATGACTGTACGAATCGTGGCATCCTGGTATCAGCTTGGCCAAGACGACACGTCCCGATTTGATAGAAAAGGTCCCAACTTTTCTTCTTGGACCAATGACAAGATGGGATATATCAATGACGGCACCTCTTCTCGCCAGACCAAAGTTAAAGTCAACCAGTACGTCAATGTTCAGCACAATCACTCCATCCTCGCAAGAGACGTTGCAGTCGAAGGGACGGTGCTTTTGAAAAATACCGGAATTCTTCCTTTAACTCGCTCTGGACCGCGCTCAGAGACGAACCGCCAAGAGGGCAAAGTCAATGTTGGTATATTTGGCGACGATGCAGGACCTGGTTTAGGCCCAAATCACTGTGCCGACCGCGGATGCAATGAAGGAACACTTGGTTCAGGATGGGGGAGCGGCGCGGTTGATTTTCCCTACCTCGTTACTCCGGAGTCGGCTCTTAGTGGAACATTTGACTCAAATGCTGTCAACATCTCTTCTTCGTTATCGAATAAGAAACCAAGCAAAGAGTTGCTTCAAGCGATGGACGTTTGCATTGTTTTTGCCAATTCTGACGCTGGCGAAGGTTTCATCAGATGGGAATCGGTAGCGGGTGATCGGAATGGCCTGTTCCTTCAGAGGGGAGGTGATGATCTGATCCTTGCCGTCGCTGAGGGATGTGGAGGCGGAAAGGGCAAAACGATTGTCGTGGTCCACGCTGTTGGGCCCGTTGTCATGGAACACTGGATCGACCATCCTGGTATCGGTGCCGTTCTGGCTGCTAATCTACCAGGACAGGAGAGTGGAAATGCCATTTCCACCATCATCTTTGGCGATGTTTCACCTAGCGGAAAGCTGCCTTATACAATTGGCAAATCCTTGGAAGATTACGGCCCCGGGGCAAAAGTCATGTACACGCCAAACGGTCTCGTCCCCCAGCAAGACTTTAAGGAAGGCGTCTTCGTCGACTACCGCCATTTTGACAAGTTCAAAATCAAGCCGCGATTTGAATTTGGCTTTGGTCTGTCGTACACAACCTTTAATTATAGCAAACTGCAGATCACGGAAGTGAAGGCAAAGTCAAAGTTGGCTGGAGAGCGACCTGTGAACAAGGCGAATCCACCTGATTTCGAAGACAAAATTCCAGATGTCGGCGAAGCAATCTTTCCATCTGAGATACGCAAACTGAAGAAATTCATCTACCCATATATCACATCGGCATCAGAAATCAAGTCTGGAGACTACCCGTATCCTGATGGATATGACGTGAAGCAGCCACCTTCCGCTGCAGGAGGGGGAGAGGGCGGGCACCCTGAGCTCTGGGAGACGCACTTATCCGTCCAGGCTGATGTCGGTAATGAAGGTGCCATTGGCAGCAAGGCTGTGGCCCAGCTCTACGTATCGTTCCCCAGTACGAAGGGGGTGGACTTTCCGGTCCGTGTTCTACGAGGCTTTGACAAGGTGTACTTGGCACCTTGGGAAACCAAGGCCGTCGAGTTTAACTTGACACGAAGAGACCTGAGCTACTGGGATACGACACTTCAGAACTGGGTGATGCCTGAAGGCCAATTTTCGATTGCTGTGGGCGCCAGCTCCAGAGATCTTCCGCTTACAGGCACCTGGTGATGAGGCTCAGCTTACTATGTACGATGACATGCAGCCAGGCCGGATCCTTGGACGTATAATTATGTATCACTATTAGAGAAATGATTTTTTTACCCTCACATTGTGTCACGAAAATTTGGAAGCAGACAATACATTTCGAGCGAGGCAGATGGGCGCTTAATAGATGTATTTGTTGTGGCTGTGCGGCGTTTACCAAGCATAGCCACCCGGCTGCTTAGTGCCCGTCCGCTTTGCTGACCTGCCGATGAGGCGTGTCATCAACGGCGGCCTCACGTACCACAATAGGACTACTGGCGAAGTAGCCATTCTAGGCCAGATATCTCAACGGTTTATTCACACAATCTCACACGCCGTCTCTCTGAAATTGGCCGTGTATCCTTGACTTGGCCTCGTGGTTGGATGGTATTACTCCGCAAGGCGTCTCCAGAATGGCAGTGTAGTTGCAATGATTGGAATCATTTTTATCAGCCCTTGTTATTTTCGGATGATCTCCTTCATCCGAACAAGGCACAAGCCTCGTCCTATTTTCGATTAATTCTGCAAGGGATCCCCGACAAAGAACCGGACGGCTGGGTATGGTCTCCCGGCGCTTAAGCACTTGCAAGCCATGTGCGCAGCGGGGGGCTAGGCTGACACTGCCTCTGGCGGCGACCAAAATAGCAACACCTTGCATGCACGATCCCAGCTAGCGCACCTGCTGGGGCCACGTCCTGTAGGAACGAACAGCTGTTAGCCCCGTCTGCGGTGGGACGGCCTCGTCATGGACATTACCGGATTAGGCTATGATGGAAACTGACGCTGGTGCGTCTCCCACTGTCTGCGAGGGAAATGTATCTCAGGTGCTGGATTGAACAATTGAAAGAAAACATTAATACATTTGATAAATGTAATACGAAACAGGAAGCGGGACTATTCTATCATTTGTTGTCGTCTAGATAGTAATTTCTCCATGGTCTGCTAGGCCGTCTTACACTGTTCATCTGCTTGATCGGGAAGACCGACAAGGCTCGCCCAAGTGTCGGCCTACCCACGCCAAGCAATCCACATCAAGCATCGAAGCTCCGATGCGGCTCTTCATCCACGCCAGCGTTAACTCAGGGCTGACTTACGGCTCACTCCGCCTCGAGAAGCCGTTGTTCCCAAGACCCCCACGCAGCCAATGAGGAGGCCTGAGAGCCGAAGATTCCTCATCGATGGGTTATCCTCCGTGAGATCTGATGTGCTGTACCGGGTGAAGGCTTATTACCCTGGTAGCACCTGGCTTGCTGGGCCTCTCTTTCTTTTCTGTTTCCTCACGAAACTGTCCGTCTCCCAAACGGCCCCCAAGGCGAAATGTCATCTTGAGGCCGTTTTTGGGGTTTACCGCCGATGAGGCATCCTGGTCTTGAGATTTCTACAAGAACACACACAAACAGATATAATAGTCTTTCTGGTCCTGTGTCTTGGAGAGAGAGACTCAGGCCAACCAAGGCATGAGACATGAAAATACAGAAACGCAATCGACGAAACATCACACCTCATCAACTTACACGCTTCACCCAGCAACGAACGGCAATGCTGCTTCAAGCCGCAAGGCCTATTTCCTTTGGAGCCGTGCCAACATCTCACCAAGAACCTTCTTTTTACTTCAGCGCAGCATCGCCAGCCATGTCTACCGGAAGCAGCCAGCACAGTCCCGCGAGCGACAAGAGCTCCATGCCACCCCCTCCTCCTCCTCTTGCCCACGTGGAGGCGACCGTACTGGCCTTGAGGAGGCGGGGTAGCTATATTGTTGGCCCTGGTAGCCTTGCTGCGCTGCGCCAAACGTGTCAGTGAGGTTTGCGGAATCCCGTTTGTGGGCGTGCTACTTACGCGGGGGATACTGGCCGCTGTTTGGGCCCAAGCCCATGTTCCCAAAACTTTGGGCAAGGTTATCCTGATAGGCAGCCATTCCGACGTTTTCTATTCGGCGCTTTCGTCCTCTCTTGTGAGTGCCTCGAGGCTCGGAATGCGGTTGTTGCTGCTCCTGCAGCCTGGGGGCGGCAGATTGGGCGCGGCGGGGTTGATGTAGTCTGGTGGGAGCGACAAAGCCGTGGTGGTTGTTTGTGTTCAAGAGAAAACGCCAAGCACTGGCACCTTTAAGCATACAATCACGGGTCCAAATCTGCAGCGGGCCGCTCGGGATGCGGAAGCTCAGCGCGCCATTTTACTAAAGGGACCCTTTGAAGGGCATGCACAGGCAAAAGGTACGTAACACGCTGCGGGCGGGCGTGCAGGAGCGCCGCAATCTGACCGGGGTCCGTTGTGGGCGAGGCCATTCACTAGTCTGGCGGAGGCCTCAACTCGGCGGATGGGTTGTCAGTGCCTCTCATCTACGCGACCAGCTGGATAGTAGGGGTCAAGTCCACTCAAACATGCACGCAGAAACGATTCAACAAAATATGGACTTCACTCTGTTTCAGCACATTGCCTAAATTTCGCCCATCTTTTCGAGAGATGCAAGGTGCCGAAGCGCAGGCCTGGCTGGCGCAAGTTGTAGCGACTTACACTGGAAAACGGGCCCTCAATGAAACGCCAGGGTCTGGATCCCAAGACCTCTGGCAAGGATGCTTTAGCTAGAATGCGTTGCCAGTTGTACTCAATCATAATGAGATTCGAAAATTACGATAGTTTTCGGTAAAAGTATAAATGAATTGCGCTATAAGCATGCCTTTCTAAAGCCCACTCACATGGTGGATAAGTTGCCAGTGCCCAGCCTTAATTGTCTGTAGAGCCGTACCGCCAGCATCGTAGCTGTCGTAGTTACCGTTATAATCATAGGAAGTAGCCTCATGTGAAACAGCCTCATATTTGTACGCCATCCCGTTGTCGTCTGTGGCTTCTGAATACTCATAGATCTCGTGGTCGTTGCTGTCGTACGCGTTTCTTCCGCGTATGTTGCAACGGTCTCCCCGTTCTCATATACAGTTTCCTGAGCATATGTCAGCACATCCCCATCCTCGTCTACTGTTTGCATAGGATATCCTTCATCCGTTACCGTATTGCCGTCTCCATCAACATCTTGCTGGATGTACTCCTCGTCTTCCATACTGGTGTACTCTTCATACACCTCGCCACCAACGGCACCAGCAGCTGCATCGCCGACGACGGTACCTGGATGCTGTGAATGATCGCCTTCGTAGCTTACATCACCATGTTTGCGGGCTTTCATAATATTTTTGCCCTGCTTCAGGCCGCTCTTGATGGCGGCTTTTCCTTCCTTGGATTTTGCCAAGTCGCGAAGCCCTGGTAATGGTTTGGTGAAGCTCTTTTTTGCGAGGAGAGCCTCCCATTGAGCCTGCTGGGTCGAATTGTTGAAGTCATACCACCGATTTATATCGGTATCCAGAACCGCTCACTTTTTGAAACTCTTCAGGTTGCGCCAAGCTAATTTCGATGTTGGAGTGTGCCGGAAAGATCATATCTTCGTAGGGCTGTACTCTTCTATTTATGCTCCTCACGCTACAGATTTGAAATACGACAACGGTTTCTATCATTAGAAACGAAAGTAAGATCCCTCACTAGATTGGATTTTTCAAGGGCCTGCCCGACAAATATCTGCGCATAGCGTGCTGTGGTGGGGGAATCTCATCCACTCCATTATTAGGCACCGCAATGCTCGATGCCCCAGTTCGGTCCATTGACAAGGCTGAGCTGAGAGTCGCAAAGGGACACAGTGGTGAACGAGAGATGGACGAGATGTTATAGCAAATTGATAGCTGCAACATGGTCTAAGCTCCCCTCAATTTGTGACGTATTGTCTCAACCTAACGCCGCGCGCATTACAACGTGTCGACTTTGGCCACCCTTGCTGTATGAGACCACAAGGCTGATTTTGCTGCGCGACAGCGCCCAGTCCAGGCTGTCGAGACCCCGCAGTGTCTTTCATTCTTTGATGGCACCTTCTTGCCAGGAAAGAGGAAAGCCTTGGACAACTTGGACAAGGCGACAACGAAAATGAAGCTAAATACAGTCGCCGCCTGGTCTTTGAGCTTGGCTCGAGCTTAGCCCGAGCTGGGCGAAAAACATCAGCCTGATCATTTGCTTGTCTCGTCAGGTGCTACAGCGGTAGGAGAAGAGCCCAGGCTAGACCATTCATAGGCAGAAGCTCTGCTCCGCCTCAGTAAGCCCCGCTATGATGCTGTTGCCCCTCAACCTAGTCAGCCGCGAGCCGGCCGCCTTGTTGCCAGCGGATGCAGTGATCAGCTTTAACCTTTACGCATCCTTTTTCTTGCTTTATTACACAGACCTGCGTCTGCCGCATTTGCGATCATCAAAGCACCACCTCGCTCTCCATCCCCGCGTCGAGCGACGCCACACAAGATCATCGACTTGCGACAAGACCAACACATCTCGAACAGCCCCGCGTTTCCTCGACCGATAAACTCGCGCAGACGTCGCATTTCGCAACACCGGCACCAACCCCCCTCACCTCGTCATAATGTCGGGGTACCCAGGTCAAGGTCACTAC
>JANAKD010000784.1:0-13078 GCA_027627215.1 Lecanicillium saksenae | reverse complement strand
CCCCCCGAGAGCGAGTCCTCCAATGACGACCCTACCGCCGACGAGGCCGAGCCGACCGAGATCTCGCCTCTCCTCAAGGGCTCCAAGGGAGGCAACGGCGCCACCGCCATCAAGCCTCGCAAGAACAAGACCCGTGCTCGCCGCAACTCCAGTGTCCACGCCGGTCACAATCACACGTTCCCGCAAAAGGCTGGCAAGACCACTGGCCATAACCATGCCGACATGGGTATGAACGCCATGATGCTCCACGTCCTCGGTGATGCCCTCGGCAATGTCGGTGTCATCGTCACTGCTCTCATCATCATGTACACCAACTGGACTTACAAGCTCTACGCCGATCCTACCGTTTCGCTCTTCATCACCCTCATTATCCTCAAGACGTCTATTCCTCTCACCCTCGCTACCTCCCGCATCCTGCTCCAGGCTACCCCCGAGAACATCAGCATTAAGGATATCCGCCAGGACATTGAGAGACTACCCGGCGTCGTCAGCTGTCATCACATCCACGTCTGGCAGCTCTCTGACACCAAAATCGTCGCCAGCATGCACCTGCAGGTCGAGTTCCCCATGGACACCCACAGCGGCGAAAAGTACATGCAGCTCGCCAAGCGTGCCCGCAACTGTCTCCACGAGTTTGGCATCCACAGTGCCACCATTCAGCCTGAATTCTGCCTCGACCAGGACCACGAGCACCTGCGTGACGCTGCTGCGCTGACCCTCGACGGCCAAAACGACCCGACCGCACCCTGCCTGCTCGAGTGCATAGAAGACTGCCAGGGCCAGGGCTGCTGTACTGCTGATGGTTCCTCCAAGGCTCCTTCTGTTCGCCGCGCCAGCGACTCGTCGCATACTGCCGCTTAATTGCGCGCGATTCGATTGCTGGCTTGGATGCCATCCCCAAGTCTCTTGCCTGGGGCAAGCTTTCGTGTCCAAAACCAATTGAAATCATTACAAGCCTGTCACCAAACACCAGGTCTACACATTCACTGACATTTTCCATGCCGCGTTTTTTATATTGTTACACTTTGGCGGATCTTTTACACTTGTCTACACACAGTCTTTCTTTCCATTTTCTTTTACTGGTCTAAAATCGGGGCGCTTCTTGTTTTTTGTTTTATAATCCCGTTGCCCAGCGCTTAGCTGTACAAGCGGGATACAATCCTCTGTTTTCTTTTCTTGATAACTGGCGTGATGATTACGGAGAGACGAAAGCAAAAAAATCTGTTTGGGAGAACTAGACGGAGTTTTTATGTCATCACGGGCGTGTTTGTTGTAATGGGGCGGCGATAGCTTGCCACCCGTCTTGAATAGGGTTTAAGAATTCAGCGACAGATTTGTTGAAGCATGATATTTTCTCAAACGATTGCAACTGCGTGATGGCATCTCGTGAATGTGATTATCCCCTACTATTTCCTCGGTCTTGAATTCATGTAATTCAAGTTAGGTGCAGTGTAGCTTATCATAACGCGTCCTCATTCGATAAAACGCTCGTACCCAATTCCATACAAATATGCCAATAAATCGAAGCACGACAAGTGCCACGGCAATAAGTGGCCCTAATATAGAAAACACCGTGAAACCGTACGACGCCGACTGGAATGCGTTATTATGGCCAAGAGCTTCCGTCGCCAACCCTACCTGCATTGCCGTGAGAACAACGGCAATAAACACCGTTACACTGGCCAACCAAGTGAAGTGATCGTGGAAAAAGGCGCCATACTGATTCCAGTGAGCCATGTATCCACGCATTGGCGTTTGCGTCAGGGCGTATATCTTGTTTAGGCGACTTAGACGCAGCTCCCCGTGGACGAAGCGACGGTCGATGTAGTGGTAGATGTGTTCCGTATCTAATTGCTCGACGAGCGTCCGCCACCCGTACCACGTCACCTCTGGCGGCAGCAGATGCTTGTCCTGCCCTATGCGGAAATCGCTCTCGTGTAGGAGCAGCGCGGCGTAGGAGAACAGGAAGCCAAGCGCTCGCCGGTAGAGGCCTCGACGTGTACATTCCGCCTGGGCGGCGCCGCTTTTGCCAGATGAGCAGCTGCACTCCCTGCAGCAGAGGTATCGGGCCCAGAAGGCCGAGTCCAGGAGGAAGCGGGGGATTGGCTTGAGGAACACCCTCCCGCCCGTCCAGACGAGGTGCATGTCCATCCGCTCCGTGACGAATATCTCGCGTCCCAGCAAGAGTTGGTGGTGCAGGGCACGCGGCGGCAACGGCACGCCGGCGACCCAAAGCCAGTTGGAGATGCTGGCGAGCCGTCGCAGGTCTAGCTCGTCCTCCACGCAGGCCGTGACGTGCTCGCCGACGGCGGCCAAGTCGCCCGACTCTTTGCGAAATAGCGCGGGCAGCAGCGCCGCGAGGTGGTCGCGCTCGCCTTGGCCTGCGACGACATGTTGCTCGAGGAGATGGACGGAGAAAGGAGGTGTCTGGTTGCCAATGCGTCAGCTCAAATGTGTAGTAATCGAAAGAGTTTGATCCAAAATACCGAGTACTTTTCGGTCGCCATACTTGCCTGTAGGCGAGGTCCACCGTATTGTTGTCAGAACAAGAGAGGTAACCGCCCATGTCGCACAATCACGGAGCACGAAGCATCTTGTATCACTACCGGCTGACGTTTTGCACAAGGGTAATCGGTGTCGCGTGAAACATTACGGGAGGCCGCGCTTGCTGGTATGGTTTTATTGGACGGGGAACAGTATGCTTCATGCGCTGCGGACTAACCAGCCACCTCAGCCTCGTCAGGCTCTGGCATCCTCAGTTGTCGTGTACGCCGGGAGTTTGGTGCGCCATCCACGAAACTAGAAACACACTCCTCTAACTAGCAGATACATAATAAAGAGGAGACTTAAATAGAAAAAACATCAAGCCACTCTTGCCGTAGGTTTGACTCTGAAAGAGACCCGGCCCAGGGACCCTAGTTGCGCCATCAGGGAAATCGGATTTACTCACTGGTCCCAGGACCCATGCTCAACAGTTGCTAGTGTAGTCTAAATAACGGCGAGGCCAGTGCTCGAAAACGGTTCGATCTCTTTTTCCCAGTTGCGATTGCCTCCACGCTGTAACGAGATCGCTAGGTAGAGTTGAATAGGTCTTTCACAATCCTTACCGAGTGTATCTATGTCCACACAAAATTAGGCATTATTTTGTATTATATGCCACAAACAGCGCTCAGCAGCACCAAAGACGGTTAGGTTATTTGCTTTTGTGGCGTGTGTGGTGACCTGGCAGGGGTTAAATACCTATTCCCACCCAACCTGTATACAATGGCCAGCTTCGATTCCGCACCTGCCTGGCCCTGAAAAGGTCTTGCGCAAATTGGCCCCTGTCAGTTTCGGTGCACAAATCATGGTCTTCTAGCATCCTCTCATGGGACCGTTCCAATTCTTTTTTAGGCAACGTTGTTCTCTACATCTTTTAAGCCTACCAACCCTTCACAGGCACTGCAAGGCTTGAGCAATTTCTACACGCTGATTATCTCTTCATAACTGGGTTGATTTAGACCAAGCTCTGCCAGTGACCATGGAGTGGCTATGGATAACTGGCTGGTGGACTGGCTTAGCTTTAGCGACACTCTTCCTCTCCAGATGGCTCCATCGCGTCATTAACAAGATTTCTCGACCCCGCGATAAACTACGCTCAGGGATACTACAAGATCTCACTCCCACTTTAAATGATGCCAAATTCCAGTACGTTGGAACGGTTCACTCGATTCGCACACATTACTGACTTTAGTGCAGCATCATCGCCGTCCCTGGCCTTGGCGCACATCCAGATCATACATGGGAGGCTCCGACGAGCTCAGAGCCTAAAACCGCCGAGTACCAGACTACGAAGCCTGCAAAAGTCCACTTACTTAAAGACCTGCTCCCCGGCGCCTTTCCTGATGCTAGGATTTGGACTTTTGTGCATGACTCTACATGGCTCATTGACGCCCCTGTTAAGACTACCGAAGAGATCGGCGCGTGCCTGATCAAGGAGGTCAAGGAGAAGCAAAAAATCTCCGTAGGCACCACAGCGCCTATAGCTCGACATCGAGCTAACGATTCTACTAGCGCCTTCCTATAATATTCATCGGTCACAGCCTTGGAGACATAATTATCAAGCAGGTACGGTTACGCCCAAGTTGAATGTGGCAGCTGCTGACTCCCGCAAGGCTCTGTGTAGAAGCGAGGCCCAAGACGTTATCAACCATACCGCAGGTGTTGTATTTCTAGGAGCCCCCCATCAGGGCTCCGCGGCTTCTGCTGCGGGCGCTCTATTGGCGTCTTTGACTGGTATCCTGGGATCAGACACAACGCTACTGCTGTCTCTGAAAACTCATGATACGGGGCTTAGCAACCTCGCAGCTTCATTCGACTCTTGTGTAGCCTCAAGCGACCGTCGACCGCGAAAAGTTCCAGTCATATCATTTTACGAGACCAAAAAGACATATTTACTCGGGATCTCGCTAGGCGTTGTAAGTATACGTACGTTTCTGTTGGCAGTTGTCTGACATTTATAGGTGGTACCTAGGGACTCTGCCACGGTACATGCAGACGCCAATGAGAGCCACAGCATTGAAACGGATCATTCCGGACTCAACAAGTGCAGTGGGACGAGCGATGCACTTTTCAAGCAACTGAGAAAGGCGATACTGCGCCTGAAAGTCCCGTCGTTGCTCGAGCAAGCCGACGCATGGATACGCTATAGACAATACACACCGGAAAGGCTGAGGATTGAACGGCTCTCGGGCGAATCACTGGCAATGGACCAGTGTTACGTCAACTTGGCCATAATAGAACAACATGACCAAGGCACAGACAAATCGAGAAAACAAGCAACGACGTCTTCACCATTTCCTCTCTTCGCTCGACAGAACATCGATACACCCTCAGAGACGATGCAGGTCGAGTTGCCAACCGTTTTCAACGAACGGGAAGGAAGCAATGGCCTATTAATGCGCCCAACAAGAATATTTATACGAGGACGCGCCGGAGTAGGCAAGAGTACATTATGCAAAAAGATTGTTTCGGAGTTTACTAAGGGCACGTGGGGTCAATGGAATGAATTATTCGACCGCGTACTTTGGGTACCTCTGCGAAATCTTAAGCTTCCAGAAAGGCACAATAGACCAAAGTATACCTTTGAAGACCTCTTGAGCCACGAGTTTTCATTGCCTACAAACGGACAGAACCTCGCTAGAGAGTTGTCTGGCATATTGGAAACCGAGAACAGCAAGACTTTATTTCTCCTCGATGGCTTAGATGAAGTATCTCAGGACTTGACGGACGATAGCGGTATGCACCGGTTCCTGGCGACGCTTTTGAACCAGCCTAATGTAATTATTACCTCCCGGCCGTCCACCCGACCACCGCCAAACTTGGACCTCGAACTAGAAACGATAGGGTTTAGCCTCGATCAGGTGCATGAATATATCGAGAAGTCCTTCACCAATTCGACAACGGGCGAAAAGGAACGAGCCAAAATCGACAAGGTCAAGTCGTTTCTTGAAGAGCGTTGGCTCATCCAGGAGCTTGTACGCATCCCTATTCAATTAGACGCGCTTTGTTATACTTGGGAGGAGCTCGATCCAGAAGCTGTGCCAAGCACCATGACTAGAATGTACAACGCTCTGGTGCAAAAATTATAGAAGAAAGATATCGTACGACTGGGGAAAGCCAACCAAGGCTATACTGAAGATGCTCATACGGCTGAGATTGAGGATAGAATTGCAGCTGAAATTGAGCTAGTTGAATGCCTGGCGTTCAATGGCTTACACAACGACATCGTGGATTTCACACCTCTACATCGGGCTAGCATGGTGAAATTGTGGCCAGCTCAAAAACTGTCACTTGATGAGACACTTTCGCGACTATCTTTCTTCCGAACTTCTGATACAAAACAACGCGCGAAGTACCGGAACTACCATTTCATACATTTGACATATCAAGAGTACTTTGCGGCACAGTATTTTGTACGGCAGTGGACGGACCCAGAAGGACAACTACTGACTACTACTATTGGCAGCAAACTTGCAAGCACGACAACAATCTGACCTGTGGAATTTCTTCGAAAATACAAATACGCAGTACGCTTGGAAATTTTCTGGCGCTTTGTTGCTGGCTTGCTTGATGGACATGGCCAGGCGTTGGACTGGATATCTGCAATCGAGGGGAAGCCGGTTGATCTGATAGGCCTTACCCACCAGCGACTGGTCATGTATTGCTTGAGCGAAATATCGAGCAATTTCCCAGGTCGAGCAGCCTTGGAAGCGCAGCTGGCACAGTGGTTGTCGTTCGAATGCAGGTTCTACAACGCTTCCAGTCTAGCAAGTGAGGTTGAATTTCCAGAACGAGCCCTGAAGGCTGCTTTACTCTATAAAGCCGGTCAAAACCAGGCACTTATTTTGAAGTCGCTTAGCAAGCGATCCTTTATTTCACCAAACATACTTGAACATGTGGCTGCTCAGCTCGACAATTCGGACATAGATGTGGCAAAGGCTGCAAGAAAATTGCTAGTTGAGAGGCCAGTACTGCCTGACGAGGTGCTCACAGCTTTGGCGAGGCGGCTCAATGACGAGGACCCGACTGTGCGAGCGGCCGCTGTTTTGATGCTAGGCAGCAGGTCGACTGTGCCTGACATGATGCTAGCGACTTTAGCAGAGCTACTTACCCACGAGAATGGGAGTGTGAGAGCAAACGCCCTAAAGGTTCTCGGCAATAAGTTGGCGCTTCCTGACGAGGTGCTAGCGGCAGTCGCGGGGCGGCTCGATGATGAGGACTGTTGTATGCGCAAAGCTGCTGTGGAGGCACTGGGCAGGAGGCCAACGCTACCGGAAAACCTGTTGATGGCAGTAGCAGGACGGCTTAGTGATGAGAATCAAGATGTTCAAATAACTACCATAGCGACACTAAGTGGGAGTTCAGTCTTGCCTAAGGCGGTTTTGGTGGCAATGGCAAGGAAAATCAATGATAAGGATTTGAGAGTAGGAATAGCTGCTATTAAGGCGTTTCAGGGGTGGCCAATTCTACCTGACGAGGTGTTGGTGGCAGTGGTGGGAGGGCTTAAGAGCAAGGATTGGGGCGCGG
This sequence comes from Lecanicillium saksenae, assembly GCA_027627215.1. Taxonomy (NCBI): domain Eukaryota; kingdom Fungi; phylum Ascomycota; class Sordariomycetes; order Hypocreales; family Cordycipitaceae; genus Corniculantispora; species Corniculantispora saksenae. Next base: position 6,010 of record JANAKD010000784.1, on the reverse strand, counting down.
CAGAGGCTGCTAAAAAACTATTAGGCAGAGAGTCCGCGCTGCCTAATGAGGTGCTAGTAGCAGGATGGCTTGATAAAAGCCGGACTATACAAAAGGCTGCTATGATAGCATTGGTTGAGAGGTCAACTCTCTCTAGTGAGGTATTAGCAGCTGTTGCAAGGAGGCTTGATGATACGCACGCAACTATACGAAGAGCCGCTGTCAGGGTATTCGGCAAGGGCTTAGTGCTATCTGAGGAGGTTCTAGCGGCAATTACCAGACGACTTGATGATATCGACAAAACCGTGCGAACGGCCACCGTGGAGGTACTAGGCGGACGGCCAGCTCTACCTGAAAGAACACTAGAGGCGGTGGTACGACGGCTTTGCGACAAGGCATCCGCTGTACGACAAGCTGCAATAGTAGTATTAGGCGGAAGGCCAATACTATCTGACGAGATTCTCTCGGCAATAATAAGTCAACTTGATAGTACAGACTCAACAATTCGAGAGGCCGCCGTGGTGGTACTGGGCAAGAGGCCAGCGCTACCTGATAAGGTACAAGTAGTATTGGCAAGGAGGCTCGATGATGACGACTTTGGCGTACAAATGGCCACTGTGCGAGCATTAGGCAGCAGGTCGGAATTGTCTGATGAGATTCTGGCGGCAATAGCAAGGCGGCTTGACGACAAGAGCGCAACTCTAAGAGAGGTTGCCCTTGAGGTATTAGGCAAGAGACCAGTACTACCTGATAGCGTCTTAGCATCCATGAGGAGACTCCTTAACGATAAGAGCTCTCGTACACATACACGAGTGGCAACTATAAGGGGATTAGGCGGAAGGCCAGCGCTACCCGCTAAAGTGTTGGCGGAAGTAGCACAGCTGCTTGATGATGAGAAACCAAGTGTACGAATCGCCGTTCTCTACGCATTCGGTGAGAGGTTGATATTGTCTGATATGGTGTTGGTCGCAATAGCGAGCCGGCTTTACGACAAGGATTGGTTTGTACGACAACTTGCTGTGTCTTTCTTAAATAAGAGATCAGTTTTACCTGATGAAGCGCTGGTCGTGGTCGCACAGGCACTTGAAGACGAGTGCCAGATTATGAGAGAGAAAGCAGTGAAGATAATAGGCTCAAGGTCGCCACTGCCCGATGAGGTGCTTACAGCGCTAGGGAGGCGGTTCAACGATGAGAACCGGTTTGTGCGAGATACCGCCATCTCTGCCTTCATGAGGAACCACGATAGAGTGTACCGCAAAAGGCATCTCGTCGTGCTTCTTTATAAAGCTCTGCTTATACGAAGCTTTCAAGAACATACAAGTTGGTACATCAAAGACGGGACAACCTTTATCGACACGCCAGAAGGCATATCAAAGTTCGCCATCGATGCTCATCAGCATGAAGTTGTGGAATGGATAAATGAAGCGCGACCAGCATGGTGTCCATACACGAGCAGTTAAATGGGCTTTTGCAATAATCAGGTCCCTCAATATCTGACAATCTAACGCGCATTGGAGGAGCAAAAACAGCCTGGCCATGACACCATCAACAGGTTCACAACATGCTCGCTCGACGAGCAATTATCAGTTTAATATGATATAAAATACTACTAGAGTAAGTAGCAGAAAGATTACAGGAAGCTGGGGATCGGGTTTCTTGTTTTTGAGCAGCTCTGGAGCAAGGAAGCTAGACAGACTCGACACAAATGCATACTCTGACTTCAATTGCGCCATGTGATTGCATTCTATCAGCCAGTACCACTTAATATTGTAATTGGCCAGTTTTTATACTCTTGGATTAGATAAATATGCATATTTAAGCTCCTATAATGCTAAAAAGAAGCAACGGATGAAATGAGGTAAGTCATCGAGAGCCTGAGATTCTGGGGAGCTTCTGGGAGAAGAGGCCCAGAATTGCCCAAAATTACAATCGTGGACATTTAAGCTTCTTCATCTCAAAATATTTATGTTGACAATATATCTTTCTATTATTATGAGCGCTTGGGGTGACGAGGTTATCCTCAGTGACCAGTCCAGATGCCACGACCAGAGCTCTGCAACTCAGCAAGAACGCAGCCAAAATCCGCCAATTTAGTCCCAGAAACCAAAGACATTTGTAAATAAAGTACAAAAATTTAATTACGAGAGATATACCACATGTATAGATGGCTCACTGTGCGCGCTATCGGTAGCGTTGTCCCGTAGTGCTCTTCAAATCGGCCGTTGAGCCGTTGACATTGTTCAACATCTCCTCCCATTGGCTTGAACAATTGGAGCATTGAGCCCGTATGTTTATAAAATGAGATGAATATGGACAGAATTCTAGCTTCAAGACTGAGAAAACGGAAAGCGGGCTGTCATGCGTATCCGCCGGAGCTGTCTGCTGGCATCAGCCACGACAGACCGGCCCGGGTTGAAGCTAATGCTGCAAAGACAGATTTCTAACAAGCGCGAGAACAACCCCAATGTCGTGGATACATCTTTCAAGAACAGATATTAAGCAGCGTCGCTACTTCCACCACTGATCGCCTCGTGATGGAACGCCTTGGCTGACATCAACCCTACAAGACACGTAGGTTGTCCATCCAATCTCACCTCTACATGGTATATAAACAGCGGTCTGGGGATAGCACGACTCTTCATGACACCTTTAATCCCCATTGCGAATGATCAGACGGATTGATGCCATCAGGAAGGATCACCATGAGCTATTCCCCAGCCCCTCACCAGTACGCAGGTACCAAAAGACTCCAATACAACCTCACCTCTGTCCTTTTTACGTCACAGCCACTAGACCACTTTCTCTTTACGAACCCCCTCGCTTACCCATTTAACCAGGTCCCTATTTGCTGGCACCGTCGCAACTGCAACCGCATCGCTGAAGATAATACCAAAAAAACAAGGGACAGGCACGCAAACATGCCAAGAATCAATCCTACGACACGCCCGCAAGGCGTTCGCGTCAAACTCGCATCACCGCCAATTCTATTGTTTCCTTTTTTTTTTTCTTTGTTCTATAATAAGAATCCTTCTTGTTTGATATGTATTTTTATCCTATTGTCGTCATTTCTTGAACAGAGCCTCCCGATTTCGCCCCCTGGGGCAAAAAAGCACTGGCCGATGCTGGGCTCGTGCTTTTTCTGTCTGTCGAATGACCACGAGAACCATCCATTTCCGGCTGCGGGCGCTTCGGCGGCCGCCGAAAGAAATCAAACATGACTCTCTTCTCGAAACAAGAACAAAGAAACAGAATTATTTTTTTTTAATCAAAAGGCCCAAGAAAACACTTGTTCTATTCCGGTCATACCCTTTTATGACATGTTCGTAATGACACGGTGCTATTCGCCGAGGTAACGAGTTCTGCACCCCTTGCTAGTCCAGACCAGTTCATCATCAAAAGACGGTCGCCGGTGGCTTTCTTTTCTTGCCCGCTTTGTACATACACGAGCCTGTCGTCTGTTTGTGCTTGCTTACGCACAGTACAGTTACTTGTTACTGGCCCAGCCCTTGAATTTTTGAGAGTGACTAGACAAGTGCCTTGTCTCCTCCAATTGCGCGCCGTAGGCTGAAAACTGGACCGTTGCAACTTGGCCCGCGCGTTGCAAGACTACTGACGAGCCTTGGACAGCCACGCCATTTTGCTCACTTCTGAGGGGGGACACTAGCTAGGTGTAGCGAAATTACCTGGTTGTACCAAGTGACGACCGGGCTCGAGGTGTGACCGAAGCTCGGGGGCGGCTCATGTTGTCCCGTAGAACGCTGGTAGCCGAGAGCTGTGAAGACGTTTCGGAGAGCAAAAAGAAATGGGATTTACAGATATGTACATATTGAGGCGTGTTTGCCTGGGGTAGGATCCGCTTGGGTGCCACCTGAGACAAGAAGAAACCTGGCGCTCGCGGTCTTTGCTCACACACAACTGCAGTCAACTGCGCAGCGAGCATCCGGTATATGCACGGAAAGACTAATCCCCGGCCAGCCGGTGCGCACGTACAATGTAAGCACGCTGCGCCGTTGCCTTGCTTCGAACCTCATCATGGCTCAATTGCAGTTGGTTGTCACTATTCGAGGTGACCAACCTCGAGCTTGCACCTCAAAGGACATGTAAACCCTGCTCTTTGTCCGGGGTGCCATGCTCGGCCTAAATCCGCCCACCCACAGCCAGGCGTGGGAACGACGTCGCCCGTGCGAGGGTAGAAAAATGCCAGCGGCTTGGTTGCCCCTCAATTTAACCCAAAGAGACAAGAGGGCATCCGAGGCTGACGGGCTGCGACTAAATTAATAAAAGAAAATACTGCTGCCAGAGAAGAGGGCTTTTTGATATAATACGCGCCAGGAGTCAGGAATAGTTAGGATGTCTCGTGCTGCGCTGGTTGTGGCTTAGGGCAAAGTCTCACAGCCGAACAATAATGAATAATCAGGATGGCTGTGAAATCGCTTATAAGTGAACCATGCATATGTATGTATGAGTTGCCTATTTTTGTGCCACGGGCGGTGCTCCTTCAGCCGTAAACAGAACAACTCGGCCTTTTGGATTCGCGATTCATCGTGTCGCGCAGCAGCAGCACACACGCCCCCTCTCAAAGGGGGAGATCTCTTGCCTTGAACAGCAAATGCCATGGAACCGGTTCCCCATGGATCCGATGTCATGGTCTGGAGGACCGACGTTTTGCGTATTTTTGCATAATAATGGACTCCGATATCGTGAGGAGAAAGCTATCGCGTGGCCAGTGCTCCGAGACGCCCCCTCACCCTCATCCTCTCCCCTGTAGATTTTCTACGCTGCGCCGCAGGTATACACACACGTGGCGATACAGACGAGTACCTTGCCTGGAATAGGTGCTATTTTAGCACGGCGCAGCGCTGATCCAACTGCTGTGCGTCAACATGGGATTTCCGCCGCCCGCAGTAGCTTAATCCAGGCGAGATGGTGCATTTGACGATGCAGCTAGGCAGGTAGCCTCCCCAGAGCTTCCCGCGGTCGTACGACCGCCGGAGACTAAGAGAGCCTGATTTGACGGGCGCTGCCGGTGGCTGGAAGGTATCAGGAGGCCTATCCAGGGCACAGCTTCAATGTATCGTAAACGCACATGTGAAGCATGGGCATGGCCGTTTTACAAAAGAGTCTGATGTGCATGTATATCCAGTGTCGTGGCCCACGGGTTTTCTACGCAGCAAAACGGCGCCTTATTGGCGACCGAGCAAGATACATATTCTTGCGTGGTGGCGTGCTCTGCAGCTGCTGGCGAGCCGCGATTGGCATTTACTAACAGAATGAGGAAAAGGCGCCGAAGCAGTAGGCCGTCCGGCCAGTTGGTTGGTCGCGTCATTGCATGGGCTATCTGCATGAGCAAGGTTCACTGCATAGCTGAACACAAGCACGGGGCAAGGTGCGCCGTACCATACATATGTACTTTTAGTGGCGGTCGCCCATGGGGCAAAAGGCGATATAAGCATCCAAATCGTCCTTGGCCGTTGTTCTAGCCGGGCGCGTTTCTGTTCAAACTGTAATTGAAAACGATAAAAATTCGCTGTGCGGAAAAGGGCGACCCCGCGGACGATTGTCCGTCATGTAAAGAGCGGTTGTTTTCTCAAGGTTCAGCCGCAAGGTGAGTATTGAGGCGGTGGCTTGCTTCGAGACTGGCAGGGCAGAAGACCAACGACGCCCGAAAATGCTAGTCCAGCCAGCCACCTGAAGCTACTCGACAGCTGTAGCTGGGTAGCTGGTCCGGCGTTGTCGCTGGCGTCGTACCTATACGTTCTGGTACTTGACATGGGCTGGCGTGGACGTGGCGTCGAAACATCCTGGGCTAGCTGCAGCAATGGCCCCAGCAGCACGTCCACGTTTGGTAGAAGCACTCCTCCTGTTTGGGGGCAGCGCGAGCTGAATATGGCAGAGTCGTGGAGCTACGCCAGAGTGATGGCGGATGCGTTGTGGGGAAGCTAGCTGCTTATTTTGTGAGGGGGCGCTTCGCCGTCGCTGCCTCATTGAGCGAGTGGTGACGTCGTGACATCGAGATGTTGGCTGTAGTGCC
>JANAKD010000783.1:0-13078 GCA_027627215.1 Lecanicillium saksenae | reverse complement strand
GGCGTCCCCGGCGGCGACGCGCCGGTCCGCCAGCTGCGCGGCTACGACAAGGTGACGCTGCGGCCTGGCGAGTCCGGGACGGCAAAGTTTGCGCTGAGCAGGAGGGACATGAGCGTGTGGAACGTGGAGCAGCAAAAGTGGCAGCTGCAGCGGGGGACGTACACCGTCTGGGTCGGTACGAGCAGCAGGAACCTGCCGTTGAAGCAGACGTTGACGATTTAGATATATGCATCTGGGGGTGTCATGTTGGTGTATATAGAGAACAGGATATGTAATGACGAATGATACGATTTGTACCTTGTTTTACTACAGTGCCCATTTGGACAGGTCCTGGTTCTTCACTGGTAATAGATGTTGTCAAGCTGTGAAGGGACATAGGACTACTTGAACGCGTCGGTAGGCCGTTCAATAAAACAGCATCTCATCGACGTGATACAAACCATGGCAAAGATTTATCCTTTCCTTTCCCAGCACATGCAATATTTCCACCTGCTGAATGCGTAAATACTTCCGTCGACTCCAATGTTCGTCGTGATGGCATCTGCTACCCTATACTAACAATGGTGCATGGCACGCCCATCAACCACGATCTTTTTTTTTTTTTTAGCTTTTTGCTTGCAAAAAAAGACATGTACGAAATCAACATCAAAGCAGCCAGGAAAAAAGTCCAAGCAAATTTATTTAATTTCTCTGTCAATCATAGGTAAAATGCAATCCTTTGCTCGTTCTACATCACTTACTTGGCCCTGCAGTCTCGTACACCATTTACGAATGCCCTGGCTGAAATCTCTCCATCGCCGATCCGTCACAAGCTTAATTCAATTTTTTTTTACCCAATCATAAACGAGCCTTATTGCATCTACCAATTTTTTTTWCAGGCATTCCTTTTTTCAATAAAATGAAACTGCATTTCTTGTTACATAGCGCATGACACACCCACATTCACTGCAAAATCGCCCAGAAAAGATTGGTATTTTTCCCTGCTGGTTCCCGCTACGCCGACTTTTTCTTCTACGCCGAGCCCCACGATTTCTCAGCCACGATTTCACCTGCCGCTTTTTTTTGCTCTCGCTCTCTCTTCTTCAGAAAGGGGTCCGTCTATATTACTCAAAGGGATGATGATGGGACGACCTGACTCGCTGGGTGTGTGTCTACGAGTGAAAAAAAAAAGTGGACGCCGCATCATCTATCCCAAGGGAGGAATAAAAAGAAGGCGGGAAGAAGGCTTCTAGGGCCTGGTCAGGGCGCACCCTCGACAACGCCCCCAAACTAGATCCATCGGCGTATCGGAGGAAGCGGTAAAAAGAGGAAAAAGACAGCGCCCGCCCATACTGGGGACCACATTACCATGTGGCCGGGTCGGTGACATTACTCGCGCAAACGACGACAGAATAAGGTCTGCGGCGGTATTTTGTAGTTTATTTCCGATATTCTCGTCGCGGTGCCGTAGGAATAGGCGATGGCAACACCAGAACTGAAGAGTCGCAGCACCAACGTCATGGATCGAGCTGCATATACCCCGAGATGGATAGTGAGGAGTAGGGGGGGGCGTGAGGCTCAAAGGTTCGTTTACTTTGGATCGGAGCGTGTCAGCATTAAATCAAATACGCTCCTGAAAAATACGACCTCATTGGTAACGAGCACATCGTCGCAGCGGACGGGGTCGCTTCGGCAGGGAGCCAAAATGAGTTTAAGTCCAATGGCCACTAAAAAAAAAANTTAAACTACAAATTCCTGTTCGCTCGGAAAAGCCGGGCTATGCCGGCCGCTGCGGCCCCCAACCTTGAACTTCTGCCCCCTTCTGGTATAATAGTGACAAAAAACAGCCCATCGATTGCCCACTTGGTGGTGCAGGTGCAAGTCCGACGCTAGATGGGCCAAAACAGGGGACCAAGTGCGAGTTCGACATGCGAGTCTGCGTTTGGGGGTGCGTCTTTTCGTGCCTGTGTATCCACTGTGACTCGATCACGCGAGCACGAAAAATCTAGATGCGACGGGCTGCCTATGGCTCTTTTTTTTTTGGTGTGGGTATAGACGGAACGCTTTGCTGTTAACCTCTTGGCATTCATGTCTCGGTATTGCAGCAGACCGTCTTCACCGAGACGCCCTCCCTCTGCTGGCCAGAGACGGACATGGTTTTTCCGTCGCGGAAAGGGTTTGCTGCGGTTGATAATGCGCCGCATCTGACTGGAAGAGAGTAATACTTCCCCATCGTGGACTGCATGTGGGGGAACCCTGGATCCCAAAGATTGGTTCGATTGCGCCAAGAGAGGCGGTCAGACTAATAAGAATTTTGTTCCATGCAGGAGCTTTTCGTCCAGTTCAAGTCTTTTCTTGTCTCTGGTCGGCTAATGCCCTAAACAGATGCTAATGACCGGCCAGATTAGCGCTGACATCGGGCAAGGCTCAGCTGCCAGACGGCCGGGAGGGAGTGTCGCTTCCAGAGGCTGAGGAGCCCAGCGTTGCGGTTGACTAAAAATATACCCATGTATGGTAAATGACATGTTTATCGTTTCTCCGGGCGTTGATCGCTTCTCCGGACTCGTTGGAGGCCTGTGCAAATGCCGAGTCTGTCGACCGCTAATCTCTTGCCTGAGCTGGGAGGGATGATCGGTGCCTGGCATCGCTGGCAAGTGCCGCTTCTAGGCCTAGGGACGATCCCGCTAGCCAGCGCCGTGGTGTGCTTTCAGTCTCAGGCCGTCACCTCGGTTATTCAGAATCGCCACCGATAAATTGCCTGGGAGAAGGGTTCCGATCCAGCTCCCCTTCCGATTCCCGTAAATTCCTTTCCGGAGCCAGCAGCACCGCTCGCAGGGCCGCATCCACATCGTATAATTGACGAGAGACAGCAGCGCCGCATAATGCAGCAAATCACGGCTGCGTCGTGCCAGGGGTGTGCTGGTACGGTATTAGTGTCGGCAAACCCACCTGCCTGGCTCGAGCGACAGGTGCGACTCAGTCCTCAAGGAAACTCGTATGAATATGACCCCCAACCAGGGCCGCCAGCGTCATCACCTCCGTTGCCAACAAGGATCATCCAGATACGACGAGCTGGGGCGAACCAAGAGCCAGTTCATCTTCACGCAGCAGGGCTAGGCTAGCATCGCCGTCCGCTGTCGTCGCGCTCCGCGATATCGGGATCACCAACACCCTCGCGGTGGGCCAGGCGTTCAACGACGGCGACACTAGAGATTTCAAAACACGCCCACGGCCTAAAAAAGAATAAAGACAACAGTCAGCAGCCAATCGACTAGGCTGCCTTGTCCTTGTTCCAGTGCAACTCCGATTTTCTGGGCTCTCACTGCCTGCCGGTAAACCCCGCCCTACAACGCCGTGGAAGCACATAGCGCGGTTTCCAGAAGAAACGCACAGGGCAAGTCTCAATGCAACGCAGGCCGGCCAAGACGGAAAATAGGGGAGATGACGAGTGCAATTGAGATTGCGCGACTTTGAACGCACGCCCTGTTGGGGGTGTCGCATCCAACTGGCAGTTCTCATGGCAGCTCTGGTGGCCAACGACTGCGACCCTAGAACTATTGCATCGCCACCTTGGCAATACGCCCCCTCCCGCCGATGTGCTAGACCCTGAGAGTATGGTTTCCATCGAGGTGGACACGTAGTTGCTGGAGGTCATCACCCTGTTTTATTAGTGCAGAGGTGTGCGCTGGTGTTTCCCTACTTTGGCAGGCAGATATTAGTGTACTTGCATGGGTGTGTTTCTGAGCGTTGCATCGGCAGATGTTTATCAGGAATCCTCTCCAAATGGCTGGGCAAGAAGATCGCAGCAGTACAACGCTTCAGCGAGCCCGCTCAATAGTCCCCATGTGATGACACCTCGGCCAGCGCACGTCAACGCAGGATTCAGGCAAGCTCGGTCAATTCGAAGCCAGTGCAACATCTGCTGGCGAAACACAACCTGAACTGTTGCAGCACACCTGGCTCCCCGCAGCGTTGGATCTAACATGCCAGCACTCTGCATTTATTCTGGATTCCGTTTCTGCTGGCCACGAAACCCGTGCGAAATACGCGACGCAAGGGAGACGTTTAGAGCGGGCAGTCTACACCCAAGACCCTCGTCTTTGCTTTTTCTCATTCACTGTGTTCTGCAGGCCCGCTCGGGGTGCTCCTCGCTGAGGTCTCACTGGCGGAGATGAAGTACAAAAATGACGCACGCAATTTAGCACACAATGAAAAGATGCGCTGGCAGCGGTGTGTCCATAACGGATCCAAATGCCATCTCTTTTCTGTGTAAATGCGCATCCTTGAAGTAGAGCGAAAAGTGAATCCGCATGCATGCACGTTTTACCAGACGAGCAATGCCAATATGGCACTAGAAATGGCTGGTAAAAATCCCTCGGGGAACGTTGGATGAGAGACAACCACGGGACGCACGCTTGCTCCATATCCTGACCACTGCCAGCAGGGGCGATCCTGGAATGTGGGCGAGTTTGCCGATGTAGTCGTACGGTAGCATTGGCGATGGTCCGTTGCCAGCACCACAGCAAGTCGTCGGACGAGAACATGACAGCCAGAAAAAGCAAAATCATGTCGGATTCCTCAAGACACGACAGCTTCGGTCCACCATCAACAGCCTGATTGATGAAGACACACTCGAGTAATGCGACAACAAGTCATAGCGTGACATTGCTTTTGGCCCGTAGCGCCTGGATTCTGATATTTGCTGCCACATCGATTCTTACTGTGGGCTGCGCTGCATCCAGCAAATCGTCCAGATGATGCATCGTTTTGATCATCTCTCAAATCTTGTCTTTATGGTGAATCGACCCGCCATAGGCGCCAGCCAGCACGATCGGCTGGCAATGGCTCGGCCGCCGCCTGTAGCAGCAAAAGGTTGCGGAGGAGTTGGATGATCCGACGACGCCAGGGTCCGCCGCAAGCAGGATAACCGAAATTTCGTAATCGTGCAGAAAATTTAATCATACAAGAGTAATACAAGACAGAGCGACGTGCTGCTTGACAAGTATTGCGTTTGCTGCGCACAATTGGTAGCAGGCTGCGGCTGTCTCAGCAGGGTCCTTGGTTTGGACCACCGCCACACACAGCCTGGCGGCGCTCTTCGTGGGCAAAAGATTGGCGCTAGTTGCTGCGGGAGCGAGATCCGGATGAGATGCACCAAAGCGCAGCCAGGCCAGCGAGCAAGACACACAGCGGCGGCGCTAGTGCAGAAGAGGGAATACCTCCATGGGGCGTGTGCGACAGATGTATCAAAATGTCTAGTGACAAAAAAAGATGCAATCAAGATCCATGCAAGACATGAAAGAAGGGGTGACGGCGCCATGGTTGTTTCTCGTCATTTTATTTTGGACTTGGAATGGTATCGGTATTTGGCGAAACGTTGATCAGGATAGGCGAGCTGAAATCTGGTGACTGGCATTCTCGATGCCACGGCATTTGTCCGATCGAGAATCGAGATGGGATTTGTGGCACTGTTGCACCAAAAATTGTCAAACGGAAACTTGAATAGTGTGGTGAGAGTTTCGTTATAGTCTGTTTATGGCTGTTCTGCGTATGTACAGTACTCGTCGCAGGTTACGGGTGGCCTTGCATGACTAGGGCTCGTCGCCGAGTTTCATTCTGGCTTCCGGACAGCTCGCCGACAGAGCTGCTAAAAATGTCGCCACTGCTGATCCGCCCAACGAAAAAAGGGCACTTGCTTGCAAGTTTCCCTCTGCTGCAACTGCCGGCCGTGGAATGGTGCCCCCGGCAAACTCGCCTGGAGGCTGGAATGCGACGGTCACGAGACGGGGCGAGGGCGTCGCAGCAGGTAAAACCACAACCACATGAGCTTTCATAGAACAGTGTAATGCAGCTTTTAGCGCACACAAGCAGAAACACGTCTGCGTAAGCTTTGCATCCATCTAAGTCAATCTCAAATGCTACCATGCGCGAAATAGCTTCTACTACATCTCACTTGGCGTCATATGCACTCGCTTGATGTCGGCTACCCAAGGCAGGAATGGCGGCGTGGTTAATGTTTTCTTTTCTTCTTTCTACTGTGGCGGGACGCCTCTTGCGGGGTTGGTCGTGTTTTGCTGACTGCAACGTGCATTAGCAATTGTGATAAGTGATGGGAGGCAACAGAGGACCTCTGACGCTTGACACTGGCGCCCTTTTGTTACTTAATAATTGCCGATTTATTTTGTAGGTTTAGCGTCATTGGACAAGCGCAGAGTTGCGAGAATCATGGCTCTGGTATGAAGCAAGGGCCAGGGCAGTTTGGTGGTATTCACTGCAACTGGAAGCAGGACATGCCTGCACCAGACACTCATCGGCCAACCGGCATAACACAGTGAAACCCAGCGCTGTGGCAGGCGGACGGGTGGTGGGAGGAGCAGCGCCGTTATCCACACGGCTCGGCCGAGGGCAGAAATTGGGCGGCCCTATTAGCGAAGCGATCGACGAACATCTGGTCTCGGGGCCTCGTGCTGCCGTGGTGGAAGGCTGAGACATGGGCAATGGTGCGGCGGACCAGCAGCGCCATTGGATTTATTGGCACGAGTAATGGCGCCTCCTCTGTCCGTATTTCGTCTCGCCCTCGTGAACAATTCATGGCTGGTTCTTTTTCCTGCTGTTTCAATACGCCTTGTTTTGCTACTCCACAGCTGGGCGCGATTCAGCGTTGGGCGATCGAAGGAGAAGCCACCGAAATTGCTTCTGGTGAGCGGAGCTGGGCGTGCGGCTGGGGGTCTTTGAATGTGCTGGCTGGCACGGGGATTGTGCGACGAGATGGGTACATCTTTTGAGGATGGCAAGAATGTAGAGTCTGGTAAGCGAAACACGGTAGATGGATGTGACGATGCGTGATGGAGGCAAGCCAACGGCCGTTTGAGGCTCACTGCGTGTTTATGCGTTGCCAGCTGGCGGTCGGCGGAACAGCCACCCCCACCACCGCATCTACCCGCCGGGCCGTTCATCGCCCAGCCCAGCCATCGCAACCATCGCAACCATCGCAGGGCTACTGTCACGAGGGAGAAGAGAGATTACTATCGACCACAACGTGGCTGGCGGATACGGTTTTCACATCCGCCTTTTCCGACATGTGATATAAATATGATACAACTCAAATACGTAAAACGGCTCTCAGTTAAGAAAAGAAAGGGGGGAGAAAGCCACAACGCATCGCAGGGATCGGAGAACGACATGTCATAACCATCGGCGCGCAAGGACGATGGCCAGCAACGCCCGTTGAACCAAAATCCATGTTTCGGTGTCCGGGATGTGGACTGCAATCTCCATGCATGTCCAAAGTTGATGCGCCAAACAGCGGCGGCGTTCGTTTATCGGCCTCTGGCACTCTCGAGCGTGACGAGAACGACAAGGAATCACAGTTGGTGGAGCGTCAATGCGCGCGCGCGCATGCATCACAAACGAAAGATTTCGTGGCTTGAAGGAGGAAGAAACCTCCTCACAGTGCTCAAAGAGTGACATCGATTGCGCCCGGTGGCGCTGAACCTGTTATTTTTGTCTCGCCCGCTTCGCACACNGCCCCCCCTTATTTTTTTTTCATCAACGGAGCGCGTGCCCTTCTCCGGCAGGGTGGCTTGCGCTTGTCAACGGTCGAATTATCAGGTGACAAGCCATGTCCGAAAGAAAAAAAAANGACGTCTTGGAAGGGAAGCGGGCGGCGGCGGGGGAAGACGGGATCAGGAAAAACACCGCGCAAGTCATACAAGCCAGCAACAAAGGGAAAAAAAAAAAGTCACAGACATCGGCATTACACCGCAGGTGTGTCATGACCGTCGGATGGCTCAGGTCCCGTTTTCTTTTATCACAGTTACACAAGAAAACGGGTACGGGATCTCTCGCCGGCGGTGAGAGTTCAGGCACGATGAGATTACAAACCTGTGTGATGTGGTGGGCTGGGCTGGGCTGGCTTGACCGTTGTCGGAGCGAACCCAAGATCCGTCCTGCAGGCAGCCTATTTTACGTGACTCTGATGAGGTTGCACAAAAACCCGCAACAGGCTGAATTGGCATGAAAAAAAAAAGAGGCATAAACAAGGGAGGGGGGGSCGTGTATGTGTGTTGTTTGTGATGTCTGTAGCCGAGGAGAGGCACCGCTTCTCCGTGCGACACACTCTTTATGATGGCGTGACTGGTGTAGACACCCCCAAAAGCCGAGGCGCGGGAGAAACCGCGTAACAAAATGCAATGGGGGGGGGGNTCTGATGAAAGGTGATGGCGTATTCTGCAATTTATTTGAGTTTTTTCATTTCACAAGGTGAAATGCATGCAGGCATTGGAAAACGCCAAGCCCAGCCAAGGCATGGGGAGACGAAAATCGATGGATGCGCCTCGGCTGCTGGACAGGCAGGGGGAGGGGGGATCTGGAGAAATGGGGGATTTCGCAGCGCAAACGAACCCGAGTGCGAAATTTTGAAAAGAGCATCACGGGCCAAGCCGCTGTCACAATACTTCTTATCTCTCTGTCGCCTTGCAATTAGAGTTCGGCAAAGATCCGTGACGCGTGTCAATGACAACAAAAAAACACCCAACCCGGCACACACACCCCCTCCTGGAACCCTTTGCGGTTGGTCTTTAATCGTTACACTGCGTTGAAGCAACTGCATGTGTGCGCTGTCAGATCCATCTCAGCGCACGCGCCCCGACCGGGATGGTGATTCAGCACTGTAAACGAACCAAGAGGGAGAGAGAGAGAGAGAGAGAGAGAGAGAGAGAGAGAGAGAGAGAGAGAGAGATTGTTTTTGTTTTTTGTCGCGGGTGGGATAGCGATTGGACTGCTTCTAGATTTTCGAAGCAGAACACAAGGTTTTAATGGCGAGTGGCTGGCTGGCTGGCTGGCTGGCTGGCTGGCTGGTTAATCATTTTTTTTTGCATCAAACTACAAAAATTTCACATGGAGAGGAACGGTTCTTTTTTTCGCATTTCGAATTACAATGTTGTCTTTTGGCTTGGTGTCGGGATCATTTCATGCTCGCTCTTTGTTTCCTGGTTTACTTGGCAAACCTTTTTTTTTNCAGTTTTCACGAAGAAATGGGAGAATAAAAGTGAAAGAGGAGAAATAAGTAAAAATAAAAAAAATAGTCTTCATATATCGCGGACCTCCAGCCTCTTCCGTATCGAGTGTTGCTCGTTTGTTGAAAAATCGGGGGTATGTTTCGTTTTCATTCAGCCAACCTGAAAAGAAATGCGTAGATGCTTTTGATATTCATGTGATAAGAGAATACAAGGTGGTGGTGGTGGTGGTGGTTGTGGGAGGGAGGGATATTTCATGAAGACTAACGAAGTCTTGTCCAGAGGAGAGAATAAAGAAAATAACTAAGAAAAAATTCGGTCATTCGTCACATCCGCTCATTGGCCGGCAGCCATGGCGTGGTCAATACACCCGGCAAGCTATACACACAGTTAGTAGGACGTAGATGAGGGCGGCGGCTGGTGAGTGTGACGTACAGCTTCAGGTACGATGCCCTGGTTACCGAGATATCGGCACATGCTCTTGACAAGCTCGACTTGGTCATCGGGGCCGAGTCTGGTAATGGCAGTCTCCAGCACGGTGCCGAGATCGACCTTGTAGATGGCGATGAAGGTGTGAAAGTACATGTAGGCAAAGAAGCCCATGATGAACTGGCAGTCCATGCGATCGGTCATGCCGCCGTGGCCGGGGATGGAGTCGCCAAAGTCCTTGATCTTGAAGCTGCGCTTCAGGCCGGAAGCGAAGAACCCGCCAAAGGGGGCAATGAGCGAGGCAAACGAGGCGAGGACAAAAGTGTGGAGCTGGATGGGGGCGAACGTGAGGGTGATGGTGCGGTGCTGCGGCAGGAAGAAGAACTGCGGAATCTCGTAGGTGGCGGGCAGGAAGGCGGGGTTGGGCTCGCACTGCAGGCCGGTGAAGATGTTGGCGCCGAGGTCGTTGACGGGGCAGATGAAAAACTTGGACTGCATCATGAGGTTGGAGAGGAAGATGCCAAAGATGACGGTCATGATCCAGGCGCCGACGAAGCCCTCGACCGTCTTCTTGGGGGAGAGCTTGATGAGCTGGGTGCGGCCAAAGGCGATGCCGCAGATGTAGGCGAAGATGTCGTTGGTGATGACGAGGGAGGCGGGGAGGAAGAACCAGATCATGCCCTCGAAGATGTTGTTCATGACGAAGTGGGCCTGGACGACGATGAGGTAGAGGGCCATGTGCGTCCAGGCAAAGTTGGTGAACTGGAACTTGTAGTGACCGGCCTTGAGGGAGGCGACGAAGAAGACGAAACCTGGGTGGTGGTGGGCAATTTGTTAGCTTGGGAGAGAGAGGGGAAGCCGGCGACTGCGGGACAAGGGTCGCTCGAGGAGGTGCTCACCAAAAACGTAGAGAATGAAGCTGATGAAGCGGTGGTGGGTGGCGAGAGGAAGCAGGACCTTGTCAACCAGGACAATGTGCTTGAAGTAGTAGATGACGCTCTCGCCGTAGAGGAAATACATGGTGGTGGCGAGCCAGTACCAGTTGAGGCTCTTGGTCGATCGGAGGGAGCGGGCGCGGCTGGGGACGTTTGCGATGGCGATGACCTCCTTGAAGGAGATGATCTGGACGGCGGTGACGATGGCGATCATGTAGATGTGGCCCATGAAGAGGGCGCCGAAGAAGACGCCAATCATGACAAAGGTCCATAACGTTCGGGTCCAAAAGTTGGCCTTTTTCTTTTCGTACTCGGCTTTTTGCTCCTCGGCGGTGGGCGGCTTCTGTTTGGCAAGGCCAAGTTCGTGGTTAGCGGGAAGGATCGGGCAGCGCAAATGCGCGCGGGGAGAGGGGGGCTCGCGGATGGCAGCGCGTGGTGATGGCGACGATGAACATACCTCGTCGACGGTCTCGAGGGTCAGCGAGGCCTTGCTGCGGGAGGGAGAGCCATCCTCGCTGACGTCGCTGAAGCTGGAGCGGCGGCCCTCTGAGCCGCTTCCGTTGCCGGTCTTGTGGGAGAAGCGGACTCCGCGCTTTGGTCTAGACATGGCTGGCGGAGGTTGTGTGTGGTATCTGTCGCCTCGCCTTTGTTTGTTCCTCTTGTCTGCTGTGCAGATGCTCTCGCGCGACGACGGGAGGGGAAAGGGGGGAGAGTGTTGTTGAGGTGGAAAGCTGGTTGTGATTTTGCTGTTTTTGTGGAGGCGAAGAAGCTCTTGGGGGGGGGGGGGGCGGCAGAGGCGGCGAAGACCCAAGGCGGCAAAGACGATGACGATTTTCAGCACAAGCTTAAAAAAAGCACCCAGCCCAGCTTGTTTCGGCGACGGCGGCAATAAGTGGCAACACAGCTCCTTGGCGAACGACAGGGTCGAGTTCCGGGGGGGNAGTTTGTTAAACGAGGGGAGGTCGACGCGAGATTGGCTGGCGACGGAGTGTGTGGTGATGTGACGTCGAGAAAAGGTGCAGTGCGTTGATGACCAAGGTTTTTTTCCTCCTCCTGCGTCTGTTGCTGTCCGGTTTTTGTCTCGAAATTCCAAAAGAGCTACGACAAGCCCGGCCAAGGTAAGGTTACTTTGGGGTCGGGGTGTGGAGGGACGGACAGCGGAGTAATTGGGACAACTTTTTGCGGTGGACGCAACTGGCTGGAGCAGTTTCTGGAGAGCGACAGGGCCGAATAGCCACAGTGACAATGAGTGGCTTGCGTTTGCGTTGAGAGGAAGCCTCAGAAGCAGCATCAGAAACAGCAGAAGCAGGTGAAGCAGCCGCTTCTTCGAGGGTGCAGCGCATTGTGGCTTGTGCAGAAATGGGGCTGCATGGGGGGGACCTGGAGGGGGCATACAGGTGGGTTCCAGGGGGGTTAGGTGCTGGAAGTGCGCTGTAATTTGACGTCGACGCATGCTACCTCTACCTAACCTTGGTTCTCAAAAGGTGGAGAGAGACAGAACGGACAAAGAGGGGCCAAGCCGAGGGTCACTGGCCTCAAGCTGGCTTCAAGCTGGTCAAGTTGGAAGCAAAGCTGGCAAGCTGGGGTGGGCGGTGTGGCTGGTGCTTTGAGACGAGTTGAGGCTCGTGAAGATGCGACCTGCATGCAGCCTAACTACAAGCAACTAGGTGGAAGCTTGGCTTGTGATTGCTCCAACTCACCAACCAGGCATTAGAAAAATGAAATCAAAAATTCTAGTCATTCTTTGGACCTAAATCTATCCTCTCGCCTTTTTTTTTTTTGGCATCCTCCAACTGCTTCCTAAACACATATGTCGGCCTCTCTCCCCTGTCTCTCCCACCGACTCTCCCCCATACTGGGTCAGGGTTTCGCCCAACTGTAGAGGACCACTGCCGCGCCGCTGCCCTGGTGGAGAGGCTAATCCTGCTGGCCACCCGCATGTGGCTTTTCTGTGTGCTCAACAAGATTCGGCCGGGGCAAGCTAACTACCAGTAGCTGGGCTAGTTTTGTAAATTCATCAAGCACAAGGCTCAATGGATTCCCCTCGTAATTAGCAATATGCTTTTATTGTTTGTGCAAAGACAGGCCTGGCATGCCCTCCCTAGATGCTCCTACTCTTGCAGCAACTTACAGCGCCAACATGCCCTGACTCAAGTGCATCACCACTGCCATCCACTGTAAACCTCACCCAAACCTCGCTAAACGCCCTGTAACCGGGCAAAGACTCCCCAAACAAGCCTCAGGCCTCGCATCCCGTCCAAATCTCACAACCGCCCCAAACACATCACAGACAATCACCATCCCAACCCCAATCCCGCCATCGTAAGACGCTCGACCCTGTTTCGTTTCTTGTCTGACCGTTTCTCACCTCTTACCTACATCATTCCCTCTTACCACCCACGCTGCCCAACAATTCAACCACTCACGCTCGCCGCCGCTACTGCACCAAGCCTGCACCAGCTTAGCTTCGAAACCCACACACCCACCTCTCAACTCGCTGCTGCCAACGTCATTCGCCCAGATCAACCCCGAGCAACACTATCTCGACTTACTGTTACAAACTCGCGATTACTCCCGACCCGTTACACCTGCACCTGCCCCTCCAGCTTATATATATATCCCGCTTTCGCCCACCACCCCTCCCTTCTCCCCCTCTCCTCTCACTTAATGCTGCCCATTCGCACATTTGCTCGACCTCTGCGCTCGAACCTGACTTCG
>JANAKD010000782.1:0-13079 GCA_027627215.1 Lecanicillium saksenae | reverse complement strand
GGCACGACCTGGCGCTTGGCAGCTGTGCCGGAGGAGCTAGACGCGGGCTGCCAGAAGACGAAGAGCCGCTAGCCGTGGCAGAGCTGCTGCCGCTTCAGTAGAGGTGGCATCGGATCTGGCGGCGAGGCCGGCAGAGGAAGAAGAACCGGTGGTGGTAGCAGAGGAGCTGTCGGCTTCGGAGCTGGTGTCACCCCGAGCAGCAAGAGTGGCAGAAGACGAAGAGCCGCTGGTGGTAGCCGAAGTGCTGTCGCTTCCAGAAGGCGACGTAGTCTCACCGCGAGCAGCAAGGCTGGCGGAAGATGAAGAACCAGTGGTCGTGGCCGAGGTGCTGTCGCTGCCGGTCGACGAGGTGGTATCACCGCGAGCAGCAAGGCTAGCAGAAAATGAGGAGCCAGTTGTGGTAGCAGAGGCACTGTCGCTTCCAGAAGCCGAGGTAGTCTCACCGCGCGCAGCAAGGCTGGCGGAAGACGAGGAGCCAGTAGTGGTGGCCGAGGTGGCATCACCGGGCGCAGCAAGGCTGGCGGAAGATGAAGAACCAGTGGTAGTGGCCGAGGTGCTGTCGCTGCCGGACGACGAGGTATCACCACGCGCAGCAAGACTGGCAGAAGATGAAGAGCCGGTAGTCGTCGAAGCGCCGGTAGTCGTCGAAGCGCTGTCTGCGCTGGTGCTTGCTGTGGTGCTGGCCTCGTCGCGAGCTTGGAGGCGCGCGGAAGAAAGGACTTCATCACCAGGCATGGTGCCGTTGGCAGGCTTCATGGGAGAGTGAGTCATTGTAGAATTGACCATCGCACCGCTACCAGCAGCCATAGGCACGGCACGGGCTGTCTTGTTGGTGGAGGCAGCGCCCATCAGAGGAGCAGTCGAGTTGGTGATACCCGATGGAGCAGCAGCGGCAGTGGAGATGCTGGAGGCGGAAGCAGCGGACGAGGGCTCAGAACCCATGATAGCATCGTGAATCATGTCACGGAAGTGGGCAAGCATCTCCTGGAAGCTGTCAGCGACTGATATAATAGAGCAATTAGATCAATGGACATACCGGAAGGCCCTGAGAATCACCTGTGGGAGCACCAGTGGCGGCGCTTAGGGTGGACGAAAGGCTCTCAGAGCTGAGCTGAGCGTTGGCCGACTGGGCGGCAATTGCCAGGGCGAGAAGGTGGAGAGTCTTGAACTGCATGTTTGCTGCTGTGTGTTTAAGAGGAAAAGGTTAGTGCTCGCTATGCTCTTGAGATAGCTGATGTCGAGATAATCCAAAATAATGTTCTTGACGGGAATAGAGAAGAGCTTATATAGATTTTGTCTCGCGGTGACGGTGCCAATATTCCGTGGCTGTAAGTGACTCTGAAGCGTCTCGTCTTGCCCAAACAGGTCTCCATAGGAGCTATAGCTATGTGATACAGATCCATCCACTGATCCTTTCCCAATCAGAAAGGCGGATATGGGAGTTTTCGACTTGTACCTCTGTCCATGATGATGATCGCATTCCAGGTGCTTGGTGGTCTACCCACCCAGGCCAGATAATCTGTCAACCGGAAGATTTTAACGCGCGTTGGTGCCAGTCGCAAAAAGCTTGTCCAGG
The DNA here is from genome assembly GCA_027627215.1 of Lecanicillium saksenae. Taxonomy (NCBI): domain Eukaryota; kingdom Fungi; phylum Ascomycota; class Sordariomycetes; order Hypocreales; family Cordycipitaceae; genus Corniculantispora; species Corniculantispora saksenae. The sequence continues at coordinate 11,503 of JANAKD010000782.1, read as the reverse complement.
TCTTGCAATAGTGGGGTGCATAAAACGACTGTCGAGAAGAAATTCCACCAGGGGCAAGCGTATCGGGGATCTCGCATCGTCGTGGGTATTACCGCAAGGGTGTGTTGGTATTGGACGAGTGGAAACCCGGGATTTTGGTGAGATCGCCACTGACAGCTCCCAATTGAGAGCATGGATTGTGAAACTAAAAGTTCGGACGGATAGACAAAGTCTCCCACTCTGGATTGCGTGCTGCTGGGTTGATGCTGAGCGGCCGCGACGCTGCCAGCTCAATTGCCGTGGCAAAAGCTGCGAGGTGAGGCACAAGCGGCCATCCATAGCTTCAGAGCTTGTGTGGGTACGCGCGGTACCTGCGTCAGATCGAAGAGGAGATCTGCATAATGACGACGGCTTCTGGTCTCGGATTGGATATGCCAGGGCGGGCTCCAAGAAAGCTCGCAGCCGTGTCTGGGCATCATGCGTGCGAGGTGCGCTCGACGGAACATGGAATTGATGTCCGGACCACCCTCCCCCAGAAAACTTTACCATTCCTCGACTGGCAACTACGCAGGGCATAAACGCGACAGGAGGCGAAACAGCGAGTCCACCAATCGGGACCGTCATTTGTTACCGGTGCGTAGCTGGAATGCGGTTGTGAGACAGCGGACGGCGCACCACATTCTTGGCTTTCCGCTAGCTCCTGAGCTAGGATGAGTGCAAACGCCACAGAAAAGAGAAAGGAAGGCAGTTTAAGAAGCAGAGTTATAGGCCATGTAACGTGTAAAGTTTTCTCGTGCCTTGGTAGCTGAAATGGGCTTTGCTGAGACAGCGCCGCTCTATGTGTTCATTGCCGTTTGATGGAAGGAGCGCAGAGGACAGCTGTGAGCCAATCGTACAGTGGCACAAAGGTATAACGAGTTAACTACCTTAGTTAATGTCGAAACTCTGTCGTAAATTTGGTAGACAAATTTCCAGCCAGCAAACCGTCAGTGAGCTTACTAGCTCAACTTGTCCACGTCGTTGCAGAAGCCGGAGGCGCAATCGCGATCTTGGGGTATCGGATGAAGTACTCCAGTAATTCCTACATCTGGAAAGATGAGGAATTAACGCTGTGCGGTACCACAGAGATCAGCCGTCGGAGCAAGTTTGCCTTGACCCAACCACCCCAAACCGGCTTACCCCTTCATATCTCTTTTATCTATGTCTCCACTGCCTCGCAACCTGTTCCTGGAAACGATATACAAAAAAATTAGACTCATAGCTAGCGCAGGAACTTTTGGCCAGTCAGCGCCCTGACACGTCTCTCTTCGCGCGTCCCGACGCGATAACGGGACACGTCAAAGTGAACCTGACAGCCCAATCTAGAATTCAGAGGTCGCCGATCTGGCGAATTCCGCAAATTAGCTCCTCTCTTCCGGACCGGCCTTGGAAATTTCAAGTCTTTGCGTACCAATTGCCCATCACTGTTTGTATGTGGAAATGGTTGACGCCTATGCAGGGCAACATGGCTGCGCACATTGCAACCCGTGTCTGGACGGAGGTTGCACCATCTCCATGACGTGTAGAGTAGCGATGATCAATTCTGCCAGAAAGGAAGGTGTCTTCCTTTTCTGTGTTAGTGCCTGACGCAAGCTTTTTGTAGGTTGGCCACACTGAAACCATTGCCACCATACACGACGCTAATACCTCATAGCCGTGATGCTAAGCTTCTACGATAGGCCCAGATTGCAGATGAAGTGAAAGGCGCAAAGTCAAATTACATCATTCTTAGCTACCGAGAAACTAGAGAGTAAAAATAGATCGAGCTGTTTGCAGGGTGATGGCGACTCCACAAGAGCTACCTATAGCAAGAAAATGTTAGAGGTTTGAACAGTAGAATTAATTTGCTCGACATTATTGATGAAAAAAAAGACAAGCTAAAGTAAAAATAAAACTTAAAACAATTTGAATAGAGCGCGGTGGGAATGACTGTGCTTGTTGCCTTGGTGAGGAGGTCTGTTGTAAATGTTTGCCGCCACCCAAGCTTAATTGGAGATCTTGCGCGTGCGAGAGTCATCAGAGTAAAGGTAAGAAGTCCCCGACCCAGAGCCTGATTGCGCACCATATGGCCGCCTTTGGGAGAAGCCGCCTACGTGTCTGTACCCTCCACCGCCACTCTCGTATCCCAGACCCTGCTGCCGCCCATTTTGGTACCCATTTGCACTGAGGCTGTCAAAGAATCCCCCACTGCTATTGCCGGAATCATCCAGAGAACCTGTGCCGGAGCCAGATGTCTGTGAAGTTGTCGAGCTGCCTTGACCTCCGGAACGAGAGCCGTCCGGTCGAAAGTCGCCGGAATTTGAGCCACCAGATAAGCTTGTGCGATGGTCACCACCCCCGAAAGAGTTACCTGAGCCCGAACCGGCATTAGAAGAGCCGCTACCGAAACCACCTGAGCTAGAGCCACCTGAATAAGAACCTCCAGACTGAGAACCGGCAGACTGAGAACCGGCAGACTGAGAACCTCCAGACTGAGACCCGGCAGACTGAGAGCCACCTGAGGGAGAGCTGCCCGGCTGTGCATCTCCGGAGTTTGATCCGCTTACAAGCGCACTGACGGAATTATCAGGGCCACTACCGCTTGAGGAGGTGTCATTGGAGCTACCTGATTGGGGGCCGCCTGTAGAATCGCCACCGGAGCCTGGGTTGCTTTGTAGATCGGAAGTACCACCAGTTCTCGGTCCATCGCCGTCAGAGGAGCCAATGGAGCTAGATGCACCTGAATCTCCCTGGCCTTTAGAGGCGCCTCCGTCTCCGGAGCTCTGATTACTGGGCTCTCCGATGAGTCCTGAATTGCCCTGAGAACTACTCTCTTGGACGCCGGTACCGGAGCTAGGTTGTGGACTTGCCCCTTCCTTAGAACCGCTTGGCTGGGAAGACCCTTCGCCAGATTTGCCGTCCCCGTTCACCGTGCTGTTTCGGGAACCGCCGCCGACGATCGAGCCTGGTATACTAGCTGACCCAGAGCCAGCTGAATTGGGGCTGGAGGATCCAGAACCGCTCAAGTTACCCTCGTTGCCGTTGTCTCCATTGCTGGTAGTGTTTGCGTTGTTGCTACTGTTAGTAGTGTTGTCGTTGTTGGTAGGATTGTTAGAGCTATCAGTGTTGGTGTTGCTGCCGCCGTTGCCATTGTCCGCACCGATAACGTCACTCTCAGAAGTGCCAATGGTCTGAGAAGTAGTGTTATTCTGGGAAGAATCACCAGTTTGAGAAGGATTGCTACTCTGAGCGCCATTGCCAGTCGGAGATCCACTGACCTGAGAAGCACTACTGGTCTGGAACGCATCGCTTGTCTGAGAGCCGCTAGTGTTCTGAGAGTCACTGCTGCTTTGAGAGCTGCCATTGTTCTGAGATTCACCGCTAGCTGGAGAAATGCTGCTGGTGTGAGCGGCTTCGCCAGCCTGAGGGACATCGCTGATCTGAGGGCCGTTGCTAGTCTGAGAACCAATGACCTGAGAACCAGCACTGGGCTGAGTAAGATCGCCGACCTGAGGAGCATCTCCCACCTGAGGGACATCGCTGATCTGAGCGCCGTTGCTAGTCTGAGAACCAATGACTTGAGAACCAGCACTGGGCTGAGTAAGATCGCCGGCCTGAGGAGCATCTCCTGCCTGAGGAGTATTGCTAGCCTGCGGAATATTGCTGGGTTGAGGAATATCTCCCGACTGAGGAGTATCTCCCGCCTGAGGAGCATTGCTAGCCTGTGGAACATTGTTAGGTTGAGGAATATTTCCTGCTTGAGGAGTATCTCCTGCTTGAGGAGCATTGCTAGCTTGTAGAGCATCGCTAGCCTGCGGAATATTGCTGGGTTGAGGAACATCTCCCGGCTGAGGAACATCTCCCGACTGAGGAACATCTCCCGACTGAGCAACATCTCCCGCCTGAGGAGCAGCTGTGACCTGATGAGCATCACCAGCCTGCAGAACATTGCTGGGTTGAGTACCATTGATGGAATGAGAGCCGTTCATGGTGTTGGAACTGCCGTTGTTTTGAGAGCCGCGGCCGCCTGAACTTCCCGTACTACCGGTGTTTCCGTTAGTGCCTATGCCGCCGCTGCTGTGAGCAGGATTACCAGCTTGGCCGGGCGCTTGAGACCCGTCCAACCCCCCCTGGTTTCCAGATAATCCGGGGGGCCCTCCCGCGGCGCCTGGATACGACGAGCCGCCGGTTCCAGGAACACCTCCTTTACTACCAGAGTCGCCGGATGAGAGTCCACCAAAAGATTTTGTGCTCTTGCCGAACGCGGTGCGGAAATCATCCAGGTCCCCTTGAATCTGACTCTTGAACTTAGGAGTAAACGAGGAGATGGATGTCCCGAGATTGCCCTCTGCGTTTTCAAGAACACCCAGGACACCACCAATCGCGATGCCAAACGGCGTCTTGGACAAGACGCTGCCACCACTTCCAAGGACGGTAAACAGTTTTTCTTGGGATTTAATGAACTGAGATGTTAGTGCCATTGAAAAATGTTGGAATGAGTGAAAGAAAATACCTGTGAAAATGCGTGATACACTTGCTTCTGAGCGTCGTCGCCGAAATTGGCATTCTTCCCACAAGAAACAGCTTGCCCTGCACCGTGAAGCGCATTCTGCAGGCCACCAGTCAGTCCTTTGCTGGTATCACCTAGTAAACTGCCAAGATTGCCACCAATGCCATGAGTGATAGAATTCAAGGCGGCACCAACAGAGTTACCACCCGCACCACCTGGATTACCGAGACTGAGCCCATTCAATCCGGAGAGAAGCTGACCGAGGTTGCCAGTGTTTGATGCACTGCCTTTTTGAACTCCAGTGGCTTCAGCACCTGGTGAGTTTGTCGAGCCGCCAAGTCCGAGGCCTTGCGTTACTCCAGAGAGAAGCTGACCGAGTCCGTTTGCAGAGCCGCCTTGATTCACACCTCCAGTTGAAAGGCCACCTCCATCAAGCCCGAGACCCGGAGTCGCACCAGAAAGCAACTGATTAAGACCGCCGGTTGCAGAGACTCCCGCTGTAGATCCTCCAGAACCCGATTGACCAGACAGCAGCCCACCCAAACCTTTGACTAGGCTGCCAACACCACCAAGCAGTCCAGGGCCACTGTTTGCGCCCGGATTGATCTGTCCCTTGCCTCCGGAAAGTCCATCGCCTACTAAATTAGCCGCGCCGCCTAGCGCAAGGCCCTGAGTTACTCCAGAAATCAGCTGACCGAGACCATTCGTCGCGGACGCTGGCGACGAGATGCCTCCAGCAGCATTCGGTGCCTTGCCTGCGCCAGCATTCAGGGAGCCACCCAGCCCATTTAGCAGGCTGCCGACACCTCCAGTCAGTCCACCAACAACGTTGGTTGCGCCCGCTGGGAGACCAAGGCCGCCGTTTGTCCCGGAATTTGATTGACCAGGAACTCCAGAATTACCTTTGGCGCCTGAGTTCGTCCCACTGTTGAGGCCAAGTCCTTGAGTGACACCAGAAACTAATTGGCCAAGTCCATTTGCAGACCCCCCCGGTGCCTTGGTCCATCCGGAGCTTGAAGAGGCACCTAACCCGGTGAGGAGACCGCCAACGCTCCCAGTCAACCCGTCGATCAAGTTGGTGGCGCCGTTGGAGAGTCCCAGGCCGCCGTTTGTACCCGAACTGGCTTGTCCAGAACTTTGAGAACCACTGTTTCCAGAAGATTTTGATCCGTCCGAGTTTGTTCCACTCTTGAGCCCAAGGCCTTGGGTGATACCAGAGAGTAATTGACCCAGCCCATTGGCCGATGCTCCTGTCGACGAGGCCCCTTGGGGCGAACCAGTCGGCTTGCCTCCACCAATATTTAACGAGCCACCGAACCCATTGATAAGATCATCAACATTTCCATTCAGTCCACTGGCTGAGTTGCCTCCAGCAGCATTCAATGCACCGCCGAGTCCGTTGATCAAGCCTCCAGCAGCCCCAGTAAGTCCACCGACCAAGTTGCTGCCGCCATTACTGGACGAGCCGCCTAGTCCATTGACCAAGTTGCCGACACTGCCAGTCAGCCCATTAATTATATTATTGGCGCCAATATTCGATGAACCTTTGAGACCGCCACCAGCACCTCCAACCACTCCATTGATCAGATTGCTTGCACCGTTGCCCAAACTTCCGCCCAAGCCGTGTGTAAGACTGCCTGCGCTTCCTGTCAATCCTCCCAGACCACCAGATTTTCCACCTGGAGATTCGCCAGCTGCGCTCCCAGGTCCTCCAAGGCCGATATCACCCGTGATAGATTGGTCGTTGCCCGAGTCATGGCCGCCAAGGAGAAGTTTTCCAAGACCTTTGAGGTTGCCTTGGGTGTCAGTTCCGAAAATGATTGACAGAAGTTGGTGCAGGATCTGAGGCGGCAGTGAAGAAATCCCACCACCGTGATTGGAGCCGCTGAATCCGTTGACGTTGCCCTGAGCATCGGAGCCGAGAATCACTGCCAACAGATTATGGAGGAGAGTGGCGAGATCTAGATTGATCTGGCCCTTACCGCCTTTGCTGAGTTTACCTCCACCCAAAGTCTTGCCAGTTCCGGCAAGATTGCCCGCGCCAATGGAGCTGCTAGCACTATTAATGAGATGGCCTGAATTGATCTTTCCTGCGCCCAGGCTGCCACCAGAGTTACCAAACCGAAAACCACCGTTCGTGGAAGCACCTTTGGTCCCTCCGTTTATCTGTACATTTTGGCCATGGCTCGTCTTCCCAGGCCGCTGCGCAGACTGGGAGAGCCCATCGTGACTGCTGGAGTGAAACCCAAAGTTGGAGTTACTGCCGATTGGTACACCAGTTTCGACATCACGCTTGCCTTTCCCACCAGTGCAATCGCCCAAGGATGTCACTTCTCCCAGCGCTAGTTGAATAATGTTCTTCAGATCCGCGATGATTTTCTAGAACAGATTAGCGTCCGCATAGATTGTGTGTAACCTTGCTTACTGGCGCGTCGGTGAGGGCAGATTGCGCAGTCACACCGTTGAGGAGATCAGCTGCCGAGTCGGATACGTTGGTGAGCTTCTGAAGGCCGGCAACGATAGAGTCGGGAGAGATCTCGGCCGATGCTGGACACACAGCCAATGAAATGGCCAACAAATGAATTGATGCCAACCTCATTCTTAAAATAATAAAAATAAACCTAATGAATATATAGAGTAAATGGAAAATTGTTCAACACCTTCTGAACAAGAATCGTTACACAGCTATCGAACGAGATACTCCAGACCTTTATAGTTGAGCGCTTTTTGCCCTTATCAGGGAGTGAATCTTCGAGGAACTGATATCTCTCGGATATTCCACTATCCAGAGCTGAGTCAAAGACCTCTATGGAATGAGTCTTTGACGGCGGCATCTCACCCCTCATTGAGTAGTACATTATCCGACGCGAGCGGCACATTAGGGCAACCCCAGACCATGAAGGGAAGTGCCTTCTGCTACTCTCCCACACGAGATCTCAGACATGTTGCGAGGAAGGAGAAGTGCCCAAAGTAGAACGGTGTCTCAAGTTAGCCTCCACGCTGAGGACCCTGCGACTTTGACTAACAGCAACGCAGTAATGCAGGAATGTGCCAGCCGCTTGGGTGCAATTCCTCTGGAAATGCTACATTCGCGTCTGAACTCGAAAAGGGGCAGCTTTACCGTACAAAATGAATAAAACACCGGACTTTTGTGCCGCTACTTATGAGACTCGCTGAGAACCTGCTACCTCGCTTAGTGCTAGCTGTAAAGAAGCGAGGGGAAGCGAAGCCTACCAGGCCCTTCGCTGGCAAGGGCCTGAAGTACTATTGGGTATTACGGTTTCCATTGCGACAGCTCATCTGCGGCTTGATTGGGACTGCAGGAAAATACACGATACCCCAAGCTGCTGGGCAGAAAGCAGCGCTAAATAAGCTACCAGCGACGTCAAAACTAGCCATCATATGGAATTCACTCGAAGACGTGGATTGCTCTTGGCTGCACGGTGCTAGCCTATGCCTGGATAACGCGACAGAAGCAATCTAAAAGTGGTGTCTCTGAAACAAAGTCTAGATGTCGGCATTAAGTGCACCGGGTTTCCGGAGTAAGACACTAGAGGCATAGGCCGCCAGCTTCATAAAGAAGTGTATGCTCGGGAATCGTGTAAAGGACACCAAGGGCTGCAAGTTCCTTCCCCGCCCGGTCGTCGCTTCGATTGTCGCGACCGTGGAACGTAGGGTAAGTGCCGACGCGAAACACAGGCGCTGATCGCGTAAAGTAGCAGTCTTATTCGTTATTCACTTCTTAATAAAATTCCGAACTGGAATGCTCCACCGTAGCACGTCTTGGTACACTGTAACATCGCAGAACCCCATGGAGAGACGGCCTTTTGTTCTAGCTGACCTCGCAGCGTGCTCCGCCTGGCGTCCCCTCCCTCAGAATAAATTAGGTCCCGACAGAACATAGATTTGTCGATGAATTAAAAGCGATAGAGAGGCATGGATTCGCGTGGGCTGGTGTCTGCGTTGATACAAAAACCGATCGTCTCAGGTGTTTTGCTCTAGACCTAGCTAGTGCAATGTTGGTACAGTGTCGAAGGCGGCAACTTCTACAAGTAATCCCGCTTCTACAAAGTGAATACGACTCGATTTTTAAATCACTGTAATATTTATTATATATCTAGTTACTTTTATATCCTTTATATTTTCTATTTTATTTTATCACGTTTATACGGATAATAATCTACGTGCTGACGAGCAGTAAGACTCGCTAACACGTTCTCGGCAAGCCGAGCCAAAAAACATAGCGCGAGAACAAAAAACCTGTATCAGAACTAATAAGGGGGAAAAAGTAAATACACAACAGCATCATCTGATTTCATGCTGTGCCTCGATGCTGGCGCCTATATCACAGCCGTTTCTTATTAGGCTAGCTGCACGTGAACCCTGCAGAGTGATGTTGGCCCATGCAAGTCTTCGTTGGTACACTACCAACACTGCCAGCAGATTGCCATAATTTGACACAGGAACCTAATCAATCATGTATAGCAAAATTGCGATAACCTACGTCGTTCAAGGTAGTATGTGCAAATTAACTTACCCTTTCTTACACTGACATGACTGCAGTCGACAGCATCCGACGGAATAGCTCTTCAAGTGCGCCGAACGAAGCTGCGCAATGCAATGTCTTAGCCCGCGCTCTGAATAGCCTAATTGATACAAAGAGTGAGTCTTGGGCCCAAAGTCTTGAAAGAAACTGCTAATTGTGTTTTTCCTGTAGATAATCTCAGCTTTATGAATCCTCACGTTGGCCCGTTCGTACAGTGGATCAAAGTGGACGACTGCGTACACCCGTTTGGCGACAGTCGCGGAGACGCTGTTGATAGTGTGTGGACTGTTGATACCAATAAGAAAACGGTCTCCTTGGCTACAAAGGACGGCCTCCGCGTCGCAGCCTTGCCAAAAGATGAGGACAGACTGCTTAGCCTATCCGACTTCAAGCCAACAAAGTTTCATCTGTCGTTAGAAGACGACGAACCACATCCACCAGGGCCATACTGGGAGCCTGAAATAGATATTTCACTGCGGGAAGAAGCGTTTTTGAAGCCAATCCTTCAAGACTTTGGACATGTATGGCGCCATGTTCTGCGCTGGCGCATGAACCACACAACATTCATGAAGCTGGCTTATGCTACGATCTGGCTGTTGACTATGGATTTTGGCTTATCCGAGCTCAAACGACCAGAGAGCGCTTTCCAAAACGACGCTAACGTATCCATCACCGAGCTTCCTCCATGGAAAGCTCCCTCTGAAGCGATACGGCGAGTCGGGGCTTCTTGGTTTGTTCTGGCGCAAGACGTCCAGCACGGCCTGGACATAGCGAGAGCTCACGTTCGTGGCAACTCAGCAGCGGATGAGATTTCTCAAAGAGCTGTAACTTATGTTATTCTGACACTTCGTCGAGTCATTCTTTGCAAGGCGGAAGCGAATACTCTTACTTGGACGAAGCCAGCGGTGCTGTACGGGGTTGATGAGGTCTCAGAGGCCGCCATCGACATGCTCATCTGGGCGGCTGCGCCGATTCCGTCGTATTCGCCAACTGCACTCAGTATACTCCCAGTCGAGATTCAAGATAGGATCATTTATTACGCTGGCGCCAGCCTCGTCGCGTCGGCCCTGCTCGGCTGCAAGCTTAGTATTGGATCGCGATTCAGTTGGATCGAGAGAGGCAGCAAGATCGGGCTGCTGGGAAAAAAGAAGCACCGCACAGCCTATTCGCCAATCGAGTCTCGCATCCTCTTCCACGGATTCAAGAGCGGACTTGCGTATCAACGAGAACAGAACTACAGCTCGCCAGTGGGACCGCAGCTCATGCGGAGCGGCTCCGACGTGCAGGCAGTTTTCCACTGTCGGTTTTTCGACGCCAGAAACCTGGTGTATTGAATTGGGAAGCAGTATTAAGCAGGAAGAATAGATTGGTTGATCAGGACAAAAAAAAAAGGCGCAGCCTAGTTGACAGTGAATCCATCACAGGTAGTCCACCAAAAAGACAAAAAAAGAAAGCCCCAAAGGAGGGAATTGAACCCAAAGCGATTCGAACGCTTACTGAATGTTGTTAGACACACATGATTACTGTGATCGAATCGATGATATAAACGTACACCTTCAGGAAGTTCCAGAAACTGGAATCTGACGCTGGAAAGGAAGTTAGTACGTGGTGGACCGGCGTGGTGGAGCTGAGAGGAAACTAACCGCTACCGTTGCGCCATGGGTCCTGGGTGAAAGTGGACCGAAGATAATGGGTGTTATATAGTTGTGCAAGAATTGAGAAGTGCTTGTTGGCTCGAACCACTGCGATGGGTAGGTATAATCGCGCTCGACGATGCTGAACAGGCCCCGAAACAACACTCTTCGGACATGGACCGGCTTGCCATGTGCCAGGTTGTAGCTGTGGGTACTTTGATTGCCTACATGAGTCAACTAGATGATGAGCAACTTTTGTGGTGTAAAGGAGGTTAACTATTGAATGGATATGATGTGAATACCTTTGAGTGATGACTGTGTAGAAGATTTCTCATACCTGTGTCTTTACTTTCTGCGTAGTAAGTTGAGATGTCTGTACGAACCCATCCTGTGAGCCATGCATGTCTCATTGACATGTGCTTCCCATGCTCTGTACCAGCACATGGCCGTCACCAACACTCAGCAGCACAAAAGGCTAGGCAAAAAATGCAAATAAAAATTCCAAAATCAACCTCCATGCCTTTAATGTGCCCATGAAGAAACTCATATCGCAGCAACCCTCCGGAGCCAATTCTGCGCAGGCACCACCCCATGGCAAATGTCCAATCAAACGCCCCGCCAAAGCCCAATCTGGCCAAAACGCGCCTCCTGTGATCTCTCTCCACCACATCTTCATCACCAAAAAAAAAAACACCCCCTGCGGCACGGCCCCCAAATCGTCGCCTGCAAAAACAATAAACCAAAAAAAAAGAGGAGGGAAGCCAAAGTTCACCATGGCGCAAAAGGGAAGAAAGGGCGGCGCCACGCCAAAGCAGG
>JANAKD010000781.1:0-13091 GCA_027627215.1 Lecanicillium saksenae | reverse complement strand
GAACACTCTAGCAAGCTGGCTAGATCTCGCCAGGGACATCTCCCACATGATCAACACATTCCGCATGCCTAGGCCACTAGCAGCCATCGGTCACTCATTTGGTGCTTGTGCCCTGGTCAATGTCGCCTTGTTTCACCCGCGCCTCTTCAGCACCATGATCCTTATCGACCCAACCATCTTCCGTACAGACCCAAMGCATGTTGACTTCTATGTCGGCCCTGCGATTTTGAGCGCGAAGCGTCGAGACGTCTGGCCCTCGTCCCAGGCGGCCGCTGCCAGCATCAAGAAAAGCCCTTTTTACCAGACCTGGGATCCGGCCGCAATGGACCGCTGGCTACAGTACGGCCTGATGCCGCTTCCTGGTGCGCGAAGCGGCGGCAAAGTCACTCTGAGCACGTCAAAACACCAGGAGGTCTTCACCTTCGTTCGGCCCAGCTACCAGGCGTATGATGAAGAGGGTAGGAAAATCATCGACGAAGATGCAGTTCCCGAGGTGGACACCGTGAATCAGGATGCGGCAACATATTTTCCGTTTTATCGCCCCGAGATCGGGGATACGTTTGTTCAATTGCAAAATGTCCGTCCAAGTGTCCTCTATATTTTTGGCGGCATGTCCCCCATGTCGCAGAAGCAGCATCGTGAGGAGAAGATGCGTGTGACGGGGTCTGGCACTGGAGGGAGCGGTGGCGCTGCCGTTGGGCGCGTAAAGTCCGTCGTACATGAAGGTTTTGGGCATCTAATACCCATTGAGAACCCCGGATTTTGCGCAGAAAACGCAGCGAAGTGGCTGGAGTTGGCTATGGATCGTGCTCAGAGGGAGGACAGGGAATACAAGGAGTGGGTAAAGATGCCTCTGGCCGAGAAGTCGACCATTGGAAAAGAAATGATGAATATAATCAGCGAAAGATCAAAAATTTAGCGTTCAATCCGTACCGGATCTTCTATATTGTGAGTTTTAATTTATTAATCTCTAGAAAGTGGAATAACACAGTGCATGGTCACGGTTCACGTCAGGGACTGAGTGCTTCAGTTGCCGCGATGTAACCAAACATAGACTTACAAAGTAATTCTTTATAATATTTTACCACATCTATACATGACTATTAGCGATGGCTTTGTTTATATTTCTCCCTGTTGATACAACATTCTTGTATAGGGGTTATAGCTTCGGTGCGATCTGCCTTCCCCCTCTCTGCGCCTCCATCTCCTTCAATATCCGCCTCAAAATCTTGCCGCTTGGGCTTTTGGGTATCGCATCAATAAACTCCACTNCCCCCCCCTTAGCCATTTATGTCTAGCTTTATGGTCCTCGACGTGCTTGCAGATGGCAGACGCGACGATGTCGTCAGATTGTCCCTTTGCGTCTGCTGACTTGACAATGTATGCCTTTGGTCGTTCGCCACTCCGCGCATCCGAAATAGGTATGACGGCGCAGTCCTGCACAAATGGCTGTGTAAGAATATGCGCCTCCAGCTCGGCTGGCGCCACTTGATGACCCTACTTTTATATCAGTACTGGATAACCTGCAAGTAGCATAGGGCCAAATTACTTTTACTTTGATCAGCTCCTTGATGCGGTCAACCACCACAATATGATCATTGCCCTGGTATGACTTTCGAATAATGACTTCATCACCAGTCACCAACCAGCGTCCTTCATTATCCCATAGAAAAGTCTCCCTATTGGCTCTCTCATTATTAAGATAACCCAGAGCGACGGAGGGTGATTGAAAGAGAACTTGTCCCCTCTTCTCATACTCCTTTACCTCATTGCCATTCGTATCAACGAGTTTGACCCGACATCCAGGGAGAATGGCCCCGGAAGATCCATCAAGACGGTCTGTCTCCACCGTAGTGCAGATGCACGGAGAGGCTTCTGTCAAGCCGTACCCCTGTGTGACATACCACTTGGGATACATTCTCGTCAGCTCATCAACCATCTCTTTCCCTAGGGGTGCTGCTCCGCTATAGAGTAAGCGGATGCTGCTCAGATCATACTTGGCGCACTGGGCCGGGTTGCTGATAATTTGCACCAGGATTGGGGGGACAATGTTCAGCTGTTGAATTCTGTAACTTTGCACGGCTTGCAGTAAGGAACCCAAGTCAAACTTGGGTAGAACAATGATTTGATCACCCCGGAACACGGCAAGGAGAGAAATTATGGTGATACCATATATGTGGCTGAAGGGCAGTACACCGAGCGCAACCTGGGTGTCGACCCCGATAGCGTTGCGACCAACGGACTCCAGCGTGGCGATTTGGAGTACATTGGCAATAAGGTTGTAATGGGATATCATGACTGCTTTCTGTTCAAAATTAGTACCATTAACAGGATTTTTAGCGTAGATGCAAGGAAGGGTTACAAACTGGGAGGCCCGAAGTGCCGCTTGAATAACAGAGATAGGCGGTCTGTCGTTTTCCTTGACCACTTGGCCACGCTTGTCGCTCTACTAACGGGAGATCATCTCCTTCCAAGATCAAGTCATCGACCGAAATGAGACCCGATGGCTTCTCCTCACCAGCAACGCGCAGGATAAATATACAATCACTGGAGATGTTGGCCGCTTTTGCCGCCTTCAGGGCATTGTCGTAAAGTGAAGCGCAAGTAAAGATGGCAACGGCACCCGATGAGCGAAGTTGATGTTCCAATTCCTGCGCTGAGTGTGCAGCACTCGCTGGTGTGACGATGCCGGATAGATGATGAATAGAAGACGCGACACTCGTGTAATCGATCTATGTATGGTTGGAGTATTAGTGATCACTGTCACACCGGGTAAACCCATATAAACAGAAACAAAATCGAGACTCGAAAACACTGACCGAATTCTGTGAGTAAATACAAACCACCCGATCCCACTCTGTCCCCTTGGACACACTGAACCCTAGTCGCTTCGCAATGGCACGGGCAAGATGATCAACGCGGAGCGCAACATCCGCGGCGCTGTAGGAGGCGCCTGTCACACCACATGTGAAGGGGTGTCGGGATGACTGAATGGTATGGCGACCATATTTTTCCCCAAAAAGGAATTGGTCAAGAGAAATGGAGTCAGGGATCTCTTTTCAATATTCAGCCACTGCATGCATATAGGCAAAGACGTTAGCTACGTGAGACTCACCAGGCAGCTTGGGAAGCCAGGTCGCGGGAAGAAAAACCATCGTTATGGACAGGAAGTTGATAGCAACGTTGCAGAATATATTGGGCAAAGGGAACAGGACGAGTTATTTCCAACTTGTTGTATTAAATAATGACCAATGGTAATAGACGTGATTTTTACATCAACAATGCAGTCTTTTAACGGGGCTGCTTCATGCTCCATTTATCTCCATGGGACCGACAACGGTTCGTCTTACCATACCCCTCTTGGCTACCGTTTCGGGCATTAGTCATCACGATCCGAGGTCACCACAACGCTGAGCCGGCTGGCCGAGGCAACCAAACCTGCAGAGTGAGAAAGAGGTCTGGTTTGCGTTGGTCACATCGTACGTCTAGTCTTCTGCCATGAGCCGGTCAACGTCACCTCGGCCCATCACGGCACGTAAGTCGGCAGATGGTTAATATCAGCCAACAACCTATAATTAATACGAAACTAAACAGAGTGATAACTTCACCCAGCAAGAGAATTCATTACTCTTCACCGGCTTACTCTGTTCAACTTAACATGTCTACATACGCTCAGGACAGAATTGGCCTCGTTGCCAACCAGTTAGCCACTGTAAGGGTACCAAGTGGTCGTGACAAACTGCTCCAGAAAAACCCCGGTGACATTGTGAGTTTGAGTCTTACCAATACTCCGAAACTCAGTTCGCTTGACAGTTGATGTTCCGAATGGGATTTCTGACATAGCGAGGAAAGGTCATTACACTGGCGATACGCACACCACTGACCAAAGCCCGCAAGGGGGGCCTCAAAGATACGACACTCGATGATCTCTTGATTGCACTACTGAAGGTAAAAATATTTCGCACTATTACTATGACTGTACGCAGTTAAAAACTGCGTAGCTAACGGCCAGGCACAGAACGTTCAAGAAAAATCGAAGCTGGACCCGAGTCTTGTCGAGGAGGCCTGCGTCGGAAATGTCTTGGCATCTGGCCCGGCCTACATCGCTAGGTCTGCCTTTCTTGCTGCTGGGTTTCCTGTTACAACAGTGGTTTCTGTAAGCAATCGTTTTTGCTCGTCGGGGCTTCTTGCGATCCAAAATATCGCGAATCAGATCGTCGCAGGTGCCATTGATGTCGGATTAGGTAGGCCACCCCGGGAGGTTGGCGGATACATTGTTCAGGGCGATGGGTTTCCGCCTTCCTGGCGTTTTATAACCTATTATTAACTCAATTCTTATCGTTCCAGCCGTCGGAGCAGAAAGCATGAGCTCGAACCCGGACCCGGGAGCCCCCAGACTGAGTTTCAGCGTAACCAACGACCCCCTCGCATCACAAATCCAGCAGCCAATGGGCCAAACCTCCGAAAACGTCGCGAAAGACTTTCACATCACGAGAGCCGCCATGGACGACTTTGCCGCGTCATCCTTTCAAAAGGCGGAACATGCCCAGAAATCCGGCTGGTTCGACGACGAAATCGTGCCCATCGCCGTAACAAGGCGCGAGCCCAATACGGGGCATTCGTTGGAGCAGGTCATCAGCAAGGATGACGGCATTCGGTATGGGACGACGACAGAGTCGCTAGGTAAGATTCGTGCGGCGTTTCCTCAATGGGAACCCAGCCATACAACTGGGGGCAATGCCTCGCAGATTACGGACGGTGCGGCGGCAATCCTATTGATGAAACGTTCGCGCGCAATGCAGCTCGGCCAACCCATCGTGGGCAAGTTTGCGGGTGCGACCGCTGTAGGTCTCGAGCCGAGGGTGATGGGCATTGGGCCCGCTCTGGCAATTCCCAAGATTTTGGGTAGGCTGTCGCTTGCTACGGACGACGTAGATGTATTCGAGATAAACGAGGCATTTGCTTCCATGGTAAGGCTTTGCGCCCGTTTGCTTGGAGGCCGCAGCCTGAGCTTTTTTAACTTTGTCTAGGCGGTCTATTGTGTCCAAGAGCTGGGTCTCGATGCAGCCAAAGTGAACCCTCGAGGTGGTGCGATGTATGTTGAAAAAAGTTTTGAAAATGCGCAATTAAATATGAACCTACTACTCATTCTTACCTTTTTACAGCGCCCTTGGCCATCCGTTGGGGTGTACCGGCGCAAGACAGGTTGTTACCGCCTTGTCGGAGCTGAGAAGATCGGATAAGAGGATAGCCTGCACTTCAATGTGCGTCGGCACAGTAAGTCGCAGTCTCAACCTCTGCCACTGAAATGGAGCTAATTCGGCCCTAGGGTATGGGTATGGCTGGTGTCCTCGTCTCGGAGCATTAGCTGGAAACGAGAACCAAATACCTAACCAAGTTATATAGCAGGCATTAGGGACAATGTCCTATTTTAATACAAAGTTATAGAAAATATTTACTATTATGCCTATGTCTAGATAATTTTATATTCTGACAGCATCGCTGGATTTATTGAGGCACAGTATAGCCCCCTGCAGAGGCTGTGTTCAAGCTGCGGCAAGATCTACTACATTCAGCTTTATAACGTTGAGACAGCTTGGTCTGTTCCCCTCATACATCCTGCTATGGCACTGATCGAGAAGCTTTCAACCCAAACTACGGCCTGAATTAGACGCTATGTACGATGCAACTGCAGATTATACTTGTTTATAATTCTTTAGTTCTAATGATATTATTAATATTGATAACTTATAGTTAAGTATACATAGAATGTTTTCTTGTTGGAGACATCCCGTAAGTTGAGTCTGATTCTCTCAAGTATGGGGACCCCAATTTCACTGCGGGATTTTTCATTTGTATGGGATATGCCGAAAGGTTCAAGGCAGTGCCAAGCTAAAAATCATACGATGCGGTACGAGATGGGTTTGTTCTCGGGTGTAGAGCCTGGTCATGTATTCTGCCCCATAAATGTAAGTTCTGGTGAGTATCGTACCATGGCCCACGAGTTTATCGCGGTGCCCATGCTTATCTAACTTGAAAAAACTATCGTACCGGTGGGGTAGAAGCAATGTAGCCAAAGGTTGGAGAAGTACGATATTAGGGCCAAATACAGTGGTATAAAATCTCAGCTAACTAATGTTAGAAAAGAAGCATGTTTACGACGAAGAGCAGCACCAAATATACGCCGTACAAACAGAATCAACAACATCAACAACATCAGCAACATCAGCAACATCAGCAACATCAGCAACATCAGCAACATCAGCAACATCAGCAACATCAGCAACATCAGCAACATCAGCAACATCAGCATGGAGCTTCCCGCTACATACAAGGCAGCCGTTTATGATGAACCCGGTACTATCTCCACCAAGGTCGTAGAGTTGCCAATACCAGAACCGGGAGAAGGCGAGGTGCTTGTTAGAATGTGCGCTTCCTATATTCTCATCGTATTTTCTCGTTGTTACTTTCGCGCTGACTTCCCTGCTCCTCTCGCGTCCTAGAACGCACTCTGGCGTCTGTCACTCCGACATGGGCATCATGATGAATTCGTGGGCTACCYTACCGTTTCCCACCCCCAAGGGCCAGGTCGGCGGCCACGAAGGTGTAGGTGAAATTGTCAAGCTTGGTACTGGGGTGGAAAGCTCTGGGCTCTCGCTGGGATGTCGTGTTGGTATTAAGTGGCTCGCCAAAATATGTGGTGAATGTGGTATGTGCAATCGCGTCTTCTACCTTGTTGCATTCTTGAATCCCTGCTGATGAAATAAACATCGCTAGAGGCTTGCAAAGTCAACTCAGATGGCTCCTGCTTCAAACCGGCCATCTCAGGCTACTGCACGCCCGGCACCTTTCAGCAGTACGCTGTTGGCCCGGCTAACTACGTGACACCGATCCCCGACGGCCTAAGCTCCGTCGATGCAGCACCCATGCTCTGCGCTGGCATCACCATGTACGCAGCCATTCAGCGTAGTAAGGCGCGGTCCGGGCAGTGGATCGTCATTTCCGGCGCTGGAGGCGGCCTCGGCCACATTGCCGTGCAGATTGCCAGCAAAGGTCTCGGCCTGCGCGTCGTGGGCATCGACCACGGTAGCAAGGCGGACCTTGTCCGCAAGTCGGGCGCCGAGCACTTTATCGATATTACCCAGTTTCCCCATGATGATGACCACATCGCGATTACCAAGCAAGTTAAGTCGCTATGTGACGGTATAGGTGCGCATGCTGTCGTCGTGTGTACGGCGTCTAATATTGCGTATACACAGGCGCTGGGGTTCTTGCGCTTCGAGGGTATAGCTGTTTGTGTGGGCCTGCCAGAACATGAGTCGGCACCAATTGCGAATGCTTTCCCGGCCAAACTTATAGCAGGGCAGTTGACAATCACGGGATCGGCGGTTGGGAATCGCGCGGACGCAGAAGCGGTGCTGGAAATGGCGGCTAAGGGTGTTATTAAGAGCCACTCCTCTGTTAGGAAGCTGGATCAGCTAACGAGTGTATTTAAAGAAATGGAGGAGGGAAAGCACCAGGGACGGGTCGTCCTTGATTTATGGTAACGACAATTAGAGTAAAAAGGTTATATAGGGGAAATAGACGCTGTAAGCAGGCCACAGCAGAAGGTAACCTTTAATACGCGGCAAAGCTATCATACAGATAGTCTTCATAGTGGAGTAGAGGTAGGGAAATTGGGCGACTGTTGACGTCTAAGGTATTTGGCACGATAATCGACTTATACTCAAGGCTTCATTTTGTCCTTGTCACTTAGCTTTAGGCTTTGTCACCCTTAGTTCTTGCTCTCTCACGTCTACTCTTCTTTCGTCTACGACTGTCCGTAACGGGCTGAGCCGGGATGCGGTCGCCACTTTCGACGTAATCCCGGCCACAAATAATCAAAGCCTGCCAACAACAAGACCAAAGCCATCAAACTCCGGGTTAGCTAATCAGGCCAGAACTCTCTGCGAGCAAGGACACACTGGAAGCTCCAAAAGCGTATGCATGGTTAGTAATAACAACGCTTGGCCGAAGAACTAGATTCAGCCAGGCATGGCTTGGGGTATTCTACGAACTAGTAGAGCGTAACCCTAGCAGTGAACTGTTGCCGAGTCGAATTGCCGCAACGACTCCATGCCGATCCACGGCTCTACGGCACCTCCGCACTCCCGGCTTTTATTGTGCCGGATGCCGATACCTGTTACTTATACTGACCATTAGCTCCATCATCATTTGTTGAACACAGTCTCTGTTATTACTATACAATCTGCAGAATCCGAGGCCTTCAACTGTTCAACGTTTTCTCCTCGTTCCCCCTCTGCGCTACACACCAATATCACCGTAATGGCTACCAACAGAACAAACAGTGCCAATATCGCGAACGGGGCAAATCCCGGGTTTGATACCAACTTCACACAGCATGTCATCGATCTCATGAGCCCTGAGACCAAACCTCGTCACCGTGAGATTCTTACATCCCTCATCCGCCATATGCATGATTTCTGCCGTGAGGTTGAGCTCAAGCAGGACGAGTGGGTTGTCGGTGTCAACTATGTGAACTCTCTTGGTCAGGCGTACAAGAAGAACCGAAACGAGACATGGCGCGTTTGTGATATTCTTGGAATTGAGTCGTAAGCTCGACCTGCTACTGTGGGCCAATGTACTTTGTTCTAATATTGAATTGTCCAGTCTTGTCACTGAAATCAACGACAAGGTTCTCTCTACTGATGGCAAGGCCCCTACGTCATCAACCATCCTCGGGCCGTTCTGGTCACCGGAGACCCCCTTCCGTGATCTCGGCGCCAGCGTCGTCCAGGATATGCCCGAAGATGGCCAGCTCACCCTCTTCCACGGTGCCATTCGAGACGTGGAGACAGGCAAAGGCATTTCCAATGCTGTGTTTGACATGTGGCAAGCCAGCACCAACGGCAAATACGATACTCACGACCCTGAAAACCAATCTCGCCACAACCTTCGCGGCAAGTTCCGCACCGACAAAGACGGCAAGTTCTGGTTTTACTGTCTCAAACCCACGGAGTACGCCATCGATACATCGGGCCCATCCGCTGCGCTGCTCAGGATCATGGGTCGCCACCCGTATCGCCCTGCCCATATCCACATGATGGTCACTCATGAAGACTATATTGGTGTCACTGCTCAGCTCTACCCCAACGACGATCACTACCTAGAGACAGATACCGCATGCGCCGTCAAGGGTGATTTACTCTTAAGCTTCAAACCGATTGAGAACGAGCCAAACGGTGCTATTCTTGATGTTGAGTACAACGTGAACCTGTTATCCAACAAGTATAAGCCCCATTCAACTATGTTGATGCAGAATGCCAATCAAGATAACTTTTAAAAGATGTCGCTTCCTCTGCCGCGGCGAACGAGGAAGTAACCGAAATGTATCTGTGTGGTTGGCCCATTTGGCTTGGTATCACATATTTTATGCAGCTTAAATCTAGAAGTGGTTGCTGCCGGCGGTGGTCAGTTACAATAGCATCAACTAGCAAGGCAACTCATGAGCAATTCGCTCTCTGTTATCTAGAGTACCGTTATTAACAGAAACGGAAGGAAATGAACGGAAAAACTGCAAAATGATTAGTATACATGAGTATGAATTGGGCATTATTGCATCACCGTGAGATTTGCCGGCGTCACTGATACCAACTAAGTGGCATCATGATTTGACGCAGGAGACAGTAAAACCCGGACACCATGCTTTAGCTTTGTAGTTCTCAGGTACCCTGAAGAATCTGTAATGTTCAGCGCAGTCTCTGCATGGCAGCAAGATGGACGAGGAAACCATTTCCGCGGACGTAGTAATTGCCTGTAAAACGCTTAGCGCCGCCTTTGAACGAGAACGAAACTCAAGTACGATCGATCCATAAAAATTCAGCCATCCCAAGCGCCCCACCTAATCCTACGTGAGCGGGCATGCCTACTGGCAAAGGATGGGGCAGTAGTTTCTGCAATTATCAGACTTTCGGCGCGTCGGGCTCTCGAACAGTGGGTAGGTCCGAAAATATGGGGCTTGGCTTCTCTGGTAGCACCGCAAGTCCACAACGTATAATAAAAAATACTGTAAACTGGCCTACCTATTCTTAAAGTCTATTAAATCGTTAGACAGTCATTGGAAGGAAGGATGTGTGCTGTACATACCGGACCACTAGGGGCTATCTGACTGAATACAAACACGCAGCAAACAACGCAATCTGTTCAAGAATCAGTCAACTATAGCGAGGCCATACACACCTTCTAGAATAAAACGAATTTCTTAGACAACAAACAATATTAAGGCATAGTGCAACTTCTAGTACAGGGGGCAAACTATCAAGTCATAATATACTCCTCCGTGTAGCAAACCTAGGAACAATGCACTTGAATGGCTGGTCTACCTACTCCTACTAATAATAACTTGAAAATCAGACTAACCGAAGGAACCAAGATTAAAACACAGAGAGTACCGATATGAGATATCCTGCTTGCAGCAATATTTGCTGTGTAGTCTGCTCTATATAGATAGTATTACAGTATGACACGTGGGCACAGCACCGATGACCGAGGTGAAGATACTTATAGGAAGATATGAGACCATATTCGAAATAGAGCCAGTGACATTATAGTGGTAGAGTTCGGGAACTGCAACAAACAGTCTGTGAAAACGATGACGGACGGGCGTCTGTGATAACGGACTAACTTCTCTCTGAGGTTTCCAAACCGAGTTTCTGGACTATTAGGAGCGATTACCCAGAATTTATTCCGCTCCCTTACTCGACATGCTCCAACTCGTCTTCAATTTGGTGTACCTTCGCTGCCCACTTCTGCATTCTGGGTATAACTGCAACACACCAGAGTATAAAGACACCAATCGAAACACAACCAAATACATAGCCATGCGATTGTTTGAACTTGGGAGCCTGCTGTATGGGGAACATTTTCAAATTCACGTTGGTGATTGCGCTATGTTTCAGAGTCAGCTGGGTTTGTCATTTGCCTTTACACCGACACATGCACTGTGGAATACTTACTAGCCAACAGAAAACATAAGTCCATTGGCCATGGCGCGTAGCTCTCTTCTAGGCCCGCAGCATATGGTCAACCAGGAGCTCACAACCGGTAATAATCCGCCGACCGCGCCTGCCAGATAAAACGCTGCCATTATGAAATGCTCATTTGCTGGCCATATCGCCAAGACGATGTATGCAAATAGAAGCACAATAGCAAGAGCCAAAATTGTAAGGCAGTGACCAAACTGATGTACAGAATAGGCGCCAAAAATCATCCAGGTAATCTCCTAGTAAGCAGGCATGGTTTAATACGATGTAAATCAAATCAGTCAATTGGTACTTACTACTATGTTCAACACCGTCGGCAAGATATTCGCTTGTTCCACGGTATATTTTACTGATATGAGCCATATCCTCATCCAATTTGCCAGTTGGAATGTACACGCCATTTGCAAAATCCTAAAAAATCATTGTTTAATATAGAATGTGGATAGAACTCGCTCTTCTCGTAGCAGACTTACGTCCAGGCGATCAAAAAGCCGTATAACTGCCAAGAGGAGAAGACGTCTCTGAGCAAAGAGAACGTCCATTTCCGCTTTGAACCCGCACGCCCCTCGTCTGACAATCTCCGAATACTCATACTTCGCTCTTCTTCAGACATCCACCAAATTCGGATGCCAGACGGCTCATCTAGCAGAAGAATTTTCTCAGTTTTTGCGGGAGTTNAGAGTGTCGCAGTCCACATACCTGGGCAACAGCTTAGTCCGAAGGCTATCACTGGGACGGCCAGTATAAAATCAAATATAAAGAGCCATCTCCAGGCCGCTAAACCGAGACGACCATCCATATTGGAGTGCCTGCGTCAATACATCAGCGATAAATGGGCATCGCTGTGGGTATGGGTAGCTCACTTACAGCCCAGCCTGAATATAGCCGGAGAACATTGGCCCGGCGGCGACGGACATGCAGTACAGGGCCATTCGCCGGGCAATTTCCGACTTGCGATACCAACTACCAATCTTTCGCCAACCTGTCAGTATCAAACAAGCTAGTCTAAATATTCCAAGGATATATCACTTACAAGAAAATACATCCCAGGCGCCGTGACCGACTCGAAGATCCCAATAAAGAAACTAGACAAATCCGTTAGTACGACTGTCCATATATTCCACTCCATATACGGCAAAGGGGTGGCTTGGAGTCGTACCGTAGTATGTAGATCGTTCGCGCGTTGTGAGCCTTATAGAGAAATAAGACAAGCAAGGACCATGCTGCTGTACAGAAAGGCAACCAATATCGCGGTTGTATCTTAGTCAGAGCCAATATTGTAAATGGGGACCCGACAATGATTCCTATGCTAAAATACGTAAACATTAAATTAAGTTCGTTTCCGTCTTTATGGGCGCTCCCATTTTGTCAGCAAGGGCTAAAACGGCTGAATGAAGATTCTAGCACTCATTACCACTTACACAGGCTCAAATCGGTCTTCATTCCAGAAATGTAAGCATTGCCTACATTGCTCTGGTCCAATGTTTTAATAAATGAGGTCAGAACTACCGGTTAGCATTATTATCACGTTCCACTGCACTTGCAGCTTTACCAGCTTGGGCGTACCAGGCATGCGTATAAGAGAATGACTAAATCCAATTTGAAGATAAGCCACTTCTCTGCCTTAGATATACCTGGCTCATGCCAGTGATACCAACGATGCGCGGCGATTTGCTCGTTTTCGAAAGGCAACTCTTGCTGCTCGCACTGCCCGTCGACATAGGATAGTGCCGATTGTTCTGACTTCGGTGGCATATCAACGGTATTTGGTCAAAAGGATTAGGTAGTCCACAGAGAATTTAATTCGAGGCTTTGCAATGTTTAGGACAAAAGGGACCGTATAAATCAGGGTATCTACAATTTAGAAGCGCCCTGCTTGCTGATATACCATAATAAATATGCCATAGCTCAGTCTGCGGGATTTATCTGTATTGATAGCGGAAGAAGAAAGCGTAGATATTGTCGGCTTCCGAAGGTTAGGACCGATATTAAGCTTGATGTCTCAGGAGAGAAAAGGTTTACGCCAGCTTCCTTGAAAAGTGGATACCA